>UELV01155387.1:8743-31055 GCA_900490015.1 Megastigmus stigmatizans
CCCCCCCCCCCCAACATTCATTTCAACTCATTATTTGATTGTTTAAAATGGTCAGCATTGAAGAATTGGTGTTGGATGGAAACTCTCTCACCATTGCGCAATTGGTGAACATTGGTCCCGATACCCAGATTGCACTATCCTCTGAAGCTTGGAAAAGTGTCAAAAAAGCAAGAGCAGTCGTTGATAAGATTGTGAAGGAGGGCCGTGTGGTCTATAAAATTAATACAGGCTTTGGTCTCTTCTCCGAAGTTGTCATTCCTTCGGGAAAGCTTACATTGCTTCAAGAGAATCTGATCCGCTCCCATGCTTCAGGTGTTGGTGCACCCATATCCCAGGAGTTTTATTCCACCTTGTTTGAAAAAAAAAAACAAAACGTGTTTTCCGCCCCTTCTTGGTGACTACACGTATATCCCGTTGGAACTTTCCAGCCGTACTGTATCCTAATGCATTGTATACTGACGCCCTTTTCGGAATATAGCAGTATCAGTGATGAAACATTGAGCCAGTTGGTGACCTTTTTTAATTCGAACTGTGTTTCAAAGGTTCCTGAACAAGGCACTCTGGGCGACAGTGGAGACTTGGCCCCCCTTTCCCATTTGGCATTGGGTATGCTTGGGGAAGGCGAAATGTGGCACCCTGTCTCAAAAACTTTTACCAGCCCGTCAAGTCATTGATGAATACCATTTGAAGACTTTGGAACTTGACCCCAAAGAAGATTTGACTTTGATTAATGGAACTCAACAAATTGCGGCCCTTGGTGCCGAGGCCTTATATCGATGTGAAAATATTGTGGTTGTAGCCGATGCCATGACTGCTTTATCCTTGGAAGCCCTTCAAGGAACCGTCAAAGCCTATTTTTCACAAGACAAGGAAAATCCGCCCGTACCATGAGATCTTTGTTACACAGCTCCATCTACCCATCCAAATTGGCTTTGTCTCACATCCATTGCAGTAAAGTTCAAGATGCTTATTCGCTAAGATGTTCCCCTCAAGTCCACGGAATCGTCTATGATACTATTCAATTTGTAAAGGGTATCCTTGAAACCGAAATGAACAGTGCAACGGATAACCCTATGGACAACAGTGCAACTGGACAAATCTTGAGTACAGGAAACTTCTATGGAGAATATCTTTCCAAAGCATTGGATTACTTGACCATTGCCGTTCATGAGCTCTCTAATATATCCGAAAGATGAATCGAAAGATTGGTCAATAACAATTTGAGTGGATTACCAGCATTTTTGGTGACAGAAGGAGGATTGAATTCCGGATTTATGATCGCACACTGCACTGCCACCTCTTTGGTCTCTGAAAACAAGACTCTCTATGTCACTCTGCGAGCGTGGATTCTATTCCAACAAACGCTGAAAAGGATGACCATGTCTCCATGGGAGGATGGGCTGCCAGAAAATGTCTCCAAGTTGTACAAAATATTGAAGCTGTGCTGGCCATTGAATATCTTTATGCCGCTCAAGGAATCTCCTTGAGAAGACCTGAAACTTCCACGGAACCCCTGGAAAAATTATATAACCTTCTTAGAGACGGTGGCGTTAAACCATGGGATTGTGATCGATACATGACTCCGGATATTGAGATTGCTTCTGATCTGATTCGAACCGGATCCGTAGTCGAAGCATTAGACCCATACCTCCAAAAATGGGCCGGATTAGATCCCAATGATAATTTTGAGCACGAGAACAATAAAAAGCTTTTTGAGAATCTCTTGAAACACGTCTTGTAAATCTTCGGTTACCCTAAATTTGCCTAGAAGACTGTCCGACAAAAGAATAAAACTCTTTTACCATGAATTGGCGGGCTTGTAAACAGTCAAAAATATTTATTATTACTTCTTCTTCTTGGGAGCAGCAGCAGGAAGTGCGGTTTCAGTGGGTGCTTCCAATTCCTCAAAGACGGAATCGTCCATGGCATCAATGAGTTCTTGTCTGTATTCTTCAAAGGAACCATCATATTCACGGACTCTTTGATCACCTTCAATAACCCATAAGGTGTCTCATACACGGGTCAGCAGTCTTTGATTGTGAGAAATAAGAATAATGTGTACAGCATTATTCTTTTTTAGTGAAAATTTTATATACTGTTAACGACATTTTGAATAATACAATTTTCTGTATTCAGTGACATCATACCTTATAACTTTACAATCAAATCAATATATAAATCTTCGTTTATGCCCATAAAAATTTTTTTGTATTAGAATTAAAGCATTTGAGAATAGTTTTGAACAAAGTTTTTTCTCTGAAAAAACGTGAAGTTTTATGATCAGTCTATCGAGTACGTCATAGTTTTTTCCAGATCGATTATACAGAAGCTTTATGAGATTATTTTACGATGTCTTCGCTGTCTTCATCCTGTACTGTATTATACATTGTATTTCTTATTCAAAGCTGTAAGCGCCATGTCAGCTATTAGCGTTGCAACGGAGACTATTTCATTCCTGCTTTTATTAACCGCTTAAAATGTGTTTATCTGAAAATTCTACTAAAGTTCTCTGTTTTATTTCAATACATCACGCAGTTTTTAGTAATAGTTATCTACTAAAATAATTATTTGTTACCAAAGGATCCACATAAAATATTTATGCAGAATCACAAGCTCAACATTGGCTCGGTAATCGGTAAAATGTACCCTTCAAAGATGCGTGGACGCTCTACCTTTATCTGCATTAATTATTTATTTATAATAAAATAAAAATAATAAATCCATTATAATATAAAATATCAAATTATTACCGGATGTTGAATGTATTTTTAAAACACCATATTTTTTATGCAAATAATTTGTCTACACAAAAGTTTCAGATTGAAATCTGCAAATTACGGATTTACAATTAGCTGAATCTACTATATTGCGAAGTTCTTTTTCAACATTCGCAACTTAATTTTTATCGACTTAGTTCTACCGAATTGGATATAGCTAGCGTGAATCTTATATTGAATAATACCTGCTCCCTCCCTCGTAAATTTTCGCTCTACGGTTCATATACACGCCGCGCCTGATAACAAATCGATAATTTGCATTGTAGCTCTTCTCGTGCTTCTTCGCTCGTGAATTCGTGTTATACACCTGAATTATGTAATGTGGCTAGCACCTCCGCATTATTTTGCTCATTCTAGACTATTAGGAGATACAAATCACTAATCGAATGCAGAGAAGGCATAATAAAAATGCTTTATGAGCCATCGATGATTCTATATTTACTCAAGCGAGTTGGCGCTTTGACAAGCGAGTGACTTTAAACTAGAGTCGAATTGTTAATATGATTATTTGTTTTGTTTTGTTTTAAAAAATATCATTTTTCCCATTTTTTTGTGCGATAAATAATAATACTCGAAGTTGCTGAAAAAATTATTACGAGTTTTATACTCGTGCATATATTAGTTATGCAGCATATTGAAATCATTTTACTGGTGTATTTCGTTGCCTATGATAGTATTGCTTCTCCGTATCAATAAGAATTAATAATAAACGGTTTGCAATTTGCTTAGTCTTAGTCCAGTATAGAGAAGCTTTCAAGTGCACAATAGTAGTGGTAATATGTTGCAATAAAGTAATTAGTATGTCAAGTGGCAATGATTTAGTGCATCGACTTGTTCTATATATTTTGTCATAAATATTCATTTATTATAACTATAGGGATCGCTATTACGCATGTTTCTGCAAAGTAAATTTATCTCAAAAATTCGTATTTATTTTAAATGCAATAATAATTCTGGAACAATAAAATTAATTAAGTATTTCTTTGTTACGAAATTAATACATTTGTGCTTAATTACTTTCGAAGCGTAACGTTCGAAGTGTTCAAAGTATTTGTTACAAAACAGCATTTAATCACTCTGTAAAGTATTGCGCAATTAAACGGAAAGTTTCCCATGAACCTCGTCACGTGTGCACCAAGTGCAAGGTTTCTAAAGGCAATTGGTACTAATCGACAGATTAAACAGCTTAGAATTTATCAAGCATTCGAGGTCGACTCTCGTTTTCACTCAAATGTCAATGGCTTAATAGAAATGCACCCGATTCTTCTTTCGTTAGTAAACTGTGAGACTGTTAATTTTTTCGTACAACAAAGGATTTTTAACATTACTTATAGCTACGCATGGTGATAAAATGTATTTGATTCATTTAAAAAATTTAAATTTTAAATTAGTTACCTCTTAGAATTGTTTGCAGTAAAATAGTGAATACGAAATGAATCTATAGATTTTTAGTTTACCTAGTTATTATTTGTAAGATTATTAAATTATGGAAAAATATATTTTAATTTATCTTTACCGAACTAGTCAGATGCCATGGTAATAATTAATTAAGAAGCGCTCACACCTGATCCAACTAAAGCGTTGTTCAAATAATACTAAACCGTCTTAGGTGAAAAATGATTACACGAAAATTCGATTACACAACAGGTGCTTCAATAATTCATGTCGTGCAGAAACATTGAGTAAACAAACCGTTGTTAGTTGACAATCGGTTTTAATAATCTATAAATCTATGACTTCTAATTTTTGAACTCAAGCTATCTGCTTTTTATGTATAATCGTTCCTCGCATACCTATAGTACATACTCCATGCAAAGTCAAATAATCTCGTATATGCAAAGAAAATTCCTTCGCTTTCTCGATCACAATGGACTAACCAAATCAACACACTCCGATAAGGAATAATACACACGAAATGCAAACTCATCCCATTGTCAAGTCCGTTAAGAACTTGATCTCCCCAGGCTTATCGTTCGCCACATGCGCGTACAACAAAAGGAAGCCCGCGAGCTCCGATAAAAGGTGTAAAAGTACGAAATGGGATATTTCACTTTTTTTTTTATTTTCGTTTACTTTCGTGTATGTACCTGCAGCCTACGGTGGTTTGGAGGAAAGTGACGATGCCCGTGACCAGGATCATGGTCGAGATTATGTGGCTGCGGGCTGGATCGTCCTCCGCCATGCAGAGGGCCGGTGTCAGGATAAACGGTATCGAGACTATAGCGCCGATCATTGTCAGATAATGCTGCAAAATATCGCTCGTGTCAAAATTACTTTTGGCTTAGAGGTGAAGCTTTATGACTACATTTTATTTTATTTTTTATTTTAATAAATTGATGGGCCCTTAACTATAATTTAATAATTTACTTTTAGAGACAATGAAAAGTTTTGTAAGTAGTTGACATTCAAACATTCATGAATGAATGAACGAATGACAGGTTTATGCGTAAATTATACACAGTTGAGAAATAAAAATTGTCTATATTTACGCAAAGTTGACACGGGAGTTAAGTAATTTTCAAACACACTCAGCTCAAATACTATCTTCAAGTCACTGTTTAATGGAATTCTATTTTGCGAGTCTCATTTTGCAAATAAATACAATCTGCGCTTGTGGTATTTTTAAGCTTGTCAAACTACTCTTACTTGTAAAACTTAATTTTATTTAAATTGATAAGAGAAAGAAAGAGTACAATAATACATAAATGCATTCATATTTTCTTTCGTAATATGAAAAGTCAATTTCATTTTATGGTCTATAAGTTAAATACATGCTCAACCCTTTAAAATACATATGCATTGAACATAAGCTACTGTTTGCATATCGACAATATGTATTATTTAGTTTTCTGTATAACACAATAATATTATTAACGAAAAAGATAATTTTCAAATATTTATTCCGACAAAGCTGATTGACTTGTAAAAGTATTCAATTATGTCAGATCTGATACCGAGTGCAAATTTTCTATACATTAAAAAGAGTAATAGTTTTTATGATAGTTTTTCTTCTATTTACAGAATTTCATAAGAACCAACCCGTTGATATTTAAAATCCAATTTATAAACTCCTTCTCATTTCATAAAAATGGGTTATATTGTGTCAGTGCCTCATTCAGTTTTTTCTTTCTCCATGCATTGGTTTATTTCATGCAATTAACTCTGCAAACAAGCGGCCGTTGAATTTTTCTTTTCTCGTATCTGGTGTCGTATTATACATACCTGTAGTGCCATGAATAAACAGAGATACCATGGCGGCACGTCGTCAATCCCGTAAGTGATATCCGTATTACGACTTTGTGCTCTTCCATTGCTCTTCACCTTATTGTTCGTTTCCCCATTGACAGCGGAATTCTCTATCACACTCTGGAAAAGAAACATCAAAAGTTAGCTTTGATAAGAATCGTTAATGAGGATTAACAAACTGTTTCGCATTTGCATAGGGCAATTAGATTTAAAAAATTGACGTAATCATCGCTAATTTTTTTTTAAAAAACCGAAACTAATGTATGCATCTTGGTTTCTCGCAAATTCACATTGATATCGCGGAAAATCAGGTTTGGAAATACCAAATATTGTTTTATTTGTTTCTAAAGCGTGTTGAAATGAAAAAGATTGCACAAATACAAACGGGAAATCCAAACATTACTTTTGAAAAAGGGTATTTTTACAGTGTAATAAAAACCGCAGTACTTAATAGTACAAATTTTTTTTATTTTACAATATCTTTACTATGCCAATTAAAAAGAAATACAGTCTACATTAGTCTTTTAGACGACTAACCATAGAAGGCGAAAATCTATATGAAACATGGAAAAACTTAGATGATGCATGAAAAGACTTATACAAAATTCCATCATAGGTAATTTCAAATGATAATAAAATTATTTGCACATACTAAAATTTACATCTCATATCGAGAAAACTGGATTATATGCAAACCAACGAATTATGCGTGCGTAAGAGCCGATCGTGAAATATGTAATTGATGGGTTTGTTACATTATCCTGCGATCCGATAATATTGACTCGCGAATCTTCGCTCGCTAATTAATCAACAGAATCGTCATTCATTAGATTCGAGCTCGAGTTCCATGGCAACCTTGCACTTGTCGAATGAAATTGCGGCTATTCGCACAGTATAGAGTTTTGTTGTATTAGAGTCTTGATTAGCGTCGATTGCACTTTCGCGGGATCGTGAGAAGTATGTCTTAACTAGCACAAAAAAAACTTGCGTTCGGAACGCCAGAATTTCATAATGTCTGCGGATTTTATAATTTCCACGATCGCGTATCGCGTAACAATAAGTTATAACAATGATGATATTCGGGGCGTAATTTAGACAGGCCATAAAGATTATATTATCTTCTTATTACAAAATCTGATGCGTACACTGAACAAAATTGTACACTAACTATTACTATTTCTTGTTGCAACCGTAGAACAATAGAACTCGATTTTTTCTCTATAAGAACAGGAAAACTACAGGAATTTTTATTTGATAATATTTCAATAAATAATAAGGTACTTTTAAAGGTTTAGTTATAGCTTATTTATTGTGTAACATAAGGGTAAAGATTGGATAGCATTTTGCACAATGAAAACTATTATACCCAGTAGGGATAACATAATTATTTGTGCGCTTAGATTTTCTACATAATTGTTTAATAATACCATGAGATATTAAATGTCCTTAAAAATCACATAATTTTTAATTTATCAAGACAAATTATTCTTAAGAATTCGGTGTAAAAAAATGATTTTTATCTCTTTGTAGCTTACTATTCTTTCTAAATCATTTTTGTAGATAAACTATACTTTTAGTTTGATAAAGTCAAAAATAAAGAGTAGTATATTTCGTTAATACAAAGGCAAAATGAAATAGTACCTTAGAAACATTGAAATGACCTCCTAATGGGCCATAATGGGCTTTTAAGTGAAGTATAATTGGTGCATCGTTATACTTATACCAGAGCTTATACATGAATATTTGGAAGAACCGCTTTAATATCTTTGCAAGCTTACTTTTTCGATAAATTCTATGATTTTGTAATATAGATAAAAGCGTCTGAAGAAGGTACTTTGTTCAACATTCATTGTTTCAGTTTATTCATTGTTAATCCTCGCCTTTTTTCAATGTATGCTCGTAATCCTTATTTCTTGGAATTTCTCTTGAACTTATATAATAAAAATTATATGTGCGATACGCAAAATAAACATTGGATAAGTCACCAGTAAAAGAAGTAATTGTATAGATATTTGGCATCCTAAATCATTTTAACGTTTATAAGCATTAACTCATTCTCATTAAAACTTTTGTTAAACGATGGTCCTTTAAAAAATTACAATCAGTTTCGTACAAAATCGTCAACGGTGCTCAAAATGAATAATACATACATAGTCATCATTACATAGTCATCTTTTAAGTGAAATTTATATATTAAGACAAATTTCCCTTTCAACGTGATTTACGCTTTCATTAATTGCCAATTAACAGATTTTGTCAATTAAACCAACGCGAAAAAGCATTCATCGTATTCACGCGCAAATGCATCAATTACATTCAATTGCTATGCGATCGCCAATCTAATTGGATTCTAATGGAATTAAGTATGATAAATTTACACATTTGTTAAAAAAAATCCACGGAGTGAGTCTATTTTAAATTACAAGAATTTTTTTCGTTTTTGCATCACTACCTCCTATAGTGCGAGTTACGCAATCCTAAAAAATGTATGTGCTCTCATTGATCATATGGAATTTTTTATACTTTGGATCAACGCAAAATGGTATCACTGTTTATAGTCTCAAATCGCTAAGAACACAATCAAAGTATATATTAATTTCAAACTTAGATACTGCATTCTGAGAATAAAACACGCGGTAATATTAGAGCATTCGACTCTCGTAACACTGCTTGGATCATGAAAAAAGTGATGTTTACGTGAGCTTATTTATTTCCCTGAGTAGTCGTTACTTTATCAGTGTAGCATCCAAATTTTAATGTACATTTTAATTTACAACTGTCTTGACAGAAATTCTTATAGGTAATTAAAATTATTTATAAACAGTAAAATAAAAATTATAATGAATAATTATTTCTATTTATAATTATGAAAATTTAAAAGAATTTTGAATTATAATTATCTATTATTAATTCAATACAAATTTTAAGATGTTTAACTGCTCATAAAATTAAAAAAATTACTTGGGTTTCGTTTAAAAAATTCTTATTGCTCATAACTTTGTTCTTAGGAGTTTTACACAAAAAAAAATATGTTTACTACAATCGTTATAAGTACTAAGCGTCCATACTGACTGATCGTATAGAAAAAAAGTTTCAAGCGTTCATAAAATAATCACCATAAAATAAGTACTTAAATTTTAAAATTCATTCTCGACAAGTAGGTATAAACTTGACATGAATAGGTTCTTTAACAACCACAAAAACACTTCATAAAATAACTATTCAATATTTTCAATGATTTCGATTACAAATTCACTTCGTAAAAATTAAAAAATAAACTAACTAGGGGATGATCAGTTCTCCGAGTCAAGGATTTGGTTAAAACACGATAGTGCCTCACAATTTCGGTAAATTTGAACGTTAGGTTGAACTGCTTTGGCGTGTTCCATAATCAGGTGTCAAACAATATATCCCAAACTCTTAGCCAAAACCGTGATTCGGAGGGCTGGTCATCTCCTAGTAAGTTTCAACTTATTATAAGCGCAGAAGCACAAAAAACTCGATTCTAATAAAACAAACTTTACTTCACCATATCGACTTACCACATTAGTGAGCTGCACGTTGTTGGTATCGGACTGCATGTCGAGCATTTCGTTACAACGATATAACAACTATCACAGAACAGTAGATTACAAGAGGTACAAAAAGTGCAAAAGCTCTTTAACAAAGAATAAAATGTGTAAAAAAATATATATATAATAAACAAGTAACAAAAAAAAAATAAGACGGTGGGTGTGTAGATATACAGACTGGCGCGCTAGACGAACTTTCGTTTCATGTGTGCGCGGAGCTTTTGTTTATCGACAGTGTACCGAGGAGCGACTGGGTTGATCGCAAAAGCTCAGACTCAATGTGAATCAAAACTCAACTACATTTCGATTGGCGCTACGACTCCTCTATTAGCACAGCCCAAATAGCCCCGGTTCAGTCAACAAAATCTCTCGTACAGCACCGCCAATAAAATCTGTTTCGAACACAGGCGTTTTCTGAATACGCGTATAAATGTATACTTGGGCAAACACGGGGTATAAGTACGTGAAAGTTTCACCTCCGAGTTCGGTGGTCTTGATTAATGCGTGTAAATATATGTATATAATAATAATACTGAATGTGTTGAGCCACGGACAGATAGTTAATCCGCGCGCGACGATCGCGACTGTTAGCTGGCGCTCGATCACGAGGCTAATATATCCCGAGAAGATTCGGTATGCGCTGCTCCTCGCGGGTAATCTTCCGTCATCGCCATCTACTTCTTCTTCTTCCCCCGGGCTCAAAACTCTTTCTCCTTATTGTATATATGTATGTATATACGCTACAATTCGTTTGAGCGTCGTCACTTCGTCGTCGTCGCCGCTGTCGTTATGTTAGCTTATTCCTTTGTGCCAAGCGCTGCGGCTTCTCGGAATGGAGTTTTTTTTCTGTAAATTTAGCGTTAGGCAGTGGTAATGAGTTTATGGGCGGGATGATTTTTTTTTTTCAGTCACACGGGTATTAATCGTCGATATTGCATTATTTATAAAGATCGGCTGCGTTTTTAGAGTTGTAAAAGTATAGGATTCTGATTATGTCATTGTGCGCTGTTACTAAATGGTTGTGAAAGGCAAAATGTGAATTGGCACGTGTTGATGTTGAAGAGCGAATTAGAAGGGGTGTTAATTTTAGATTATTCAAAAGTTCAAGTATCCATAATTAAGAGCTATCGATTCAATTATTCGATAATAAATTAAATCATTTTAATCATTTTCATTAATTTACTCTGAATGATTTATTTCGATAAAAAAGAAAATTTTTAAAATCGTCCCAGAAGATAAATGCAATATATTGAGGTAATGTCAAATTTCTTTTAAAAATAGTCATTTTATTTATTTTTTTTTCTAATTAAATGTAGGTATAATTACTTCAAATTGGTTTAAATAGATACATTTTTAACTATATAAATAAAATATAAATAAAAATAATAAAGATATTACATTTTATTGAACAAACTAAACTTTCAATCAATTTTTGTTGACCTTATCTAAATTTTTATAATTACTGCATATTATCGAACTTGGGAGAAAAACGATCTTTAAAAGTAAAGTACACATTCAGATAAGGCATTACATATTGCCTTTGTAAACTTTCTCAATATTTGCAATTTATTGTTTATACTAATATTATATTTTTTTAAAATCTTGTCTTTAGAAAGTGTCAATGTAATAAATCAATTAAGAAAGTTGCAACTAATTTGATCTTCATCTTTAACATTAACAATTTTTTATTTTCTACATTCTAAAAATCTTAAATAAATAATTGGATGGTTATATTTTAAATATGATTTGTATAACTTATATATATTGATCATAGCAGACTTATATTTTTATAAAAATAGATATATATATAGTATATGTCTAAAATATTTACATTTAATATACAAAATTAATTTTATAATATTGAATTTTCATTCAGCCAATTTTCGATATTTACATTGGACCCACACTCTATACATTTGTAATTGCCTGCCTCGATTTACTTGTAATCTTCTATCAACAAGATTCTGAACTTCACTAAATCCACAGGAAGTAAACATTTCTTTAACATCATCTGAAAAATGTTTGGGAAAATGTTAATGTTTTAAATTCTTTGTAATTAACAGGTTATAGTGCATTATTACCTTGTGTAAAAAAATAAACGCGTGTTCCATCTCCCCTCACATAAAAATTTTTAGCCAGACAGCGGCCTTTTTTAAATCTTAATTGAGCCAAATCATACCGACCATAATCTCTGAATAAAACTAAACCTCCAGGTTTTAAATACTTGTGAATCTGCTTTACCACATGTTGCATTCTAAAAAGTTTATTATACAATTAATACTTAAATTATTAATATATACATAAAAATATATATATACTTACTTTTCTGGCTGTATTGCGGATAGGACAAATATTAAAATAACAATATCTAAGCTATTCTCTTCAAATGGTGGATTCCAATTTTCTTGAGTTGCATCAAGGACAAATGCTTTACATCTGTGCAGAAAGACTTTATGTAATAATGCTTAATGTTTAAACATATTTAACTGTAGTATTAGATAATTATTACCTTGTTGTATCATAATCTTTATTCTGCTGTAAAATTTCTACAGCTGTCGATGAAAAATCACAACAGTATACAAATAAATTTGGATCATTATTGTATAAAAGTAATGGGAATATTGTATTTCCTACTCCACAGCCTATTTCAAAAATTCTTTGAGCCAACTGAACAGGAACCTCTTTAGAACAAGTATCTTCATCATCATTACTTTGTTGTTCTTCTAAAACCCTTAATGGTCGCTGTTTGTCTTGTTTGACATCATTAGGGGCTAATTCTGGAAACTCAGTAAACAACCAATGTCTATCTTTAAAAAATCTGGAATTGAAGTATTAATTATCATTATGAGTTATAAATGACCTATTACCATGTCTTTTGAATATTAAGATTATTGAATTACCTATTTTGGTGAATTTCATAAAATTTATCCCAATATTTGTCTGCTTCATCTTCATACTTAGTAATTTCTTCTGTAGATATAGAAACTTGTGAGTTTTCGTCGACTTTACGTTGAGCCAACTCTTCTTGTTCCTTATCCCAAACAACATTATCCCTGTAATTTAAATTTTTCATTGGTTTTAATATTTTATTAGCTCACAAATATCATGGAATGAGTAGTAATGAAATTGCTAAGATATCTATGAATTTTTGTATTTATTAGTCATAATACTGCACATTGCTATTACCATAAATTGTTTAAAATCTTTTTTTTTCAGATACTCAATACTATTGTAATACGTACTAAAATTTACAGTTTCTAAAACCAATAACATTCAGTATTGTATTTATACTATATAATTTCTTTTTGTAAACTATTATACAATCTATAATAGTTAATAATTTTATTTGAACATTTGCAAGAATTATTGATAATGATGTAATTTAAAAGAATAATATTCGATTAAGAAAAAATTTAGATGTGCATTATCTTTATCATCACGATAAATAATTATTGAAAACATTTAAAAAACGGATGATATCAACAATCGAACTAAAATATAAACAAAGTGACATGCGCAAGCTTTGAGGTTAGGTTCGACTACAAGTCAGAAAAATCAAGTGTCTAAAAAGAAAAGTACCAAGCATTGTGCCGAAACACATCGTCCTTGTCCGTGAGTGTTCGATTCCCAAATTGCGGCCTCTTGTTGGTCGCCTCCTCGGCGCCGCCGTCCTCCGCTGACTCGGCCATTACGATCGATTCTCTGTACACTGTCCTCAAGCCGCGCACCGCTACAAAACGCACGTGCTCTGCTATACGTTAGGCTGTGGCTCGACGCGCCGTCGCGCCACCTCGACTATCAGTCCGGTTAAAGGATATTTTACAATGGTTGTGTACTGCAGTCGCCGCCTATATAAGAAATATACCATGAACTAGAATGGTTTTATAAAATCTAAATCTGGTAAGGGTGATTATTGTAAATAGGTACTTCATAAAAGTGGAATTGAGTTCTTTGTTATAAAATTTTTTATGATAAAGTTTAATATTAAAATAAGTGTCGTTTTGGAAGAAAAAACGAAGATATTTTATATTATTCGCATAATATTTTAAAAATTTCTAAATGCATTAAAAATAATATTTTACAATGTATAAATATATATTGTTTGCGAAGTGGAATTCATTTATTGGGATGTTTTCAAGAAGTTCTTCTATCTTTTGTAGCGATTTATATTGTCAAAGTATTGACTGTGCACTCGGATATTTTGAATTGAAAAATAGAATGATTATAATCTCGAGCGAGGTCGTGTACGTAATAAAAACTGATGATCGAATATTCCATGAAAAATATTTTCTTTTGCTTTTCCAGCATTTCGACGAATATGCACAAAAATATCAAGTTTATATTCCAATGAGTACATAAATGTTTGGATTATGCTTATCTTGGATTTTATAAATCTCATCATGATTGAAATGCATAGTCAATATACTTTTAAAAGATATTATTATAAAAGAGTCTAAACTTTCCATCGTTGGAGAGCAATAAACAAAATTTTTTAACGATGTCACTGTAGAATACATTATGGATTGTACTTATTAAACTAAAACTTTGTTAACATACATCATACAGATTAGAGAAAAATTTTCGTCGTACCGCAATGATAAAAGCTTTTACAAACTCATAATTTTACTCTCTTACACGACAAAACCCGTTAATTCCATTTTTAAGAAAAGTCTTATCAAAATCAATACAGTTGGCATTTTTGAACTCACAAATTATTGCCAGTAACGAAAATCCGCTATAATAGGAATCATCGCTCATGCATCCCTCAAAGCTCACACCTCGCTCCAATCCTTTCCCAGTTGCACTTCTCTCCTCTGCACATATATATATATACACGCTACAAAATGTAGATGCAGCTTTAAAGTGCGCTGGCAATAGATCCACGACCGTTGGCGTCTCCGTTGCAGCGATACGGGCGCAGGTTGCGCGCGCAGACGCCTCGCGAGCGATAGACGAGTCGAGTTGCTGCTGCTGCTGGTGGTGTAGCCGCTTGCCAAGTGCCCAGCGCATCGAAGCACAGCACACAGGAGGCGACGTCGACGACCGACCGACGCCTAGCGGCTCCTCGCGATTTACAGTCGGCCGCTCGTTCGGTTGCCCGTCGAAAGGCGCGCGGGAGTCGTCGGTGCCTGTGGCATATACTAAAAGGGGGCATTTCCGCCGGTAATCATTCCGAGGGTCCATCCATAAGATTCGAGGATTTCGCACCACCGGCTCCTTCCTCCTTCCACGATTATATATTCTATATATATACATATATATACCGCTCGGTATTAAAAAAAAAAAAGCGAGAAACGGAGATCTGCACGCAGGCACACGCACACACACGAACGTACGCACTCTACGTACGTAAGCACGGCTGAGCGGCAACGACTGTCGATTAACCATTGACGCGGTTCGCTTTAATAGAGTCGACGAAGTAAGTGTTTGAACCGCTTATATCTTTATCGAGGATTAGCGATGATTGCATGTCACTTACTAGCGTAGGATCCGTTTCTTTTATGTTTTTTTTTCCTTCTTCTTTTTCTTTTCATATGTGTGCGTATCTATATATATGCTTGGTTTTAAGAGATGTCGCTGTGCAGTTTTGCTTGATGCGCAATCCGAGGCTATAATAGAAATGAAGTTGGCTTCTTGTTGCATTTACTCGTGATTCGGGGTAGTTCACACTATCGCGGCTTCAGCTATTACATATTATACGGGAATACTTTGAAATTTTTCAGTGTGGTGACATTAGGATGCTCCATATTGTTGTACAATCATTTATTGCAACATTATAGAATTAATATATACCTTCTTTTGATTATTTTGCTATAAATTAAGAAATTTAATTGTATAAAAATGCTACTCTTTTTTATAGTTATAGCTACACTACTACCACTATTTAAACTATGTTGGTTACATTGTCTAAGTATTGATTATTTTTGATGACGTATTCCAAACGATATCATTACTACATCCTTACTTTTCAACAGGCTTACATTATAAAATAGCATAGTAATTTGTGCGGAAACAGCAGTTAAAGATCATTGCAAATTAGACTTTGGCATCATTTAAGTGAATCCCATCGATATTTCTAAAAAGCACCTAGTTACTCCAAATTCTCGTGTCCAATATGCCCGAGAGCGCCGTTCGAATATGCTCCCTCGCCAAGTGCACGAGGTCAGTTTCGCAACTCCGGCCGCTGCCTAAGAGAGAACGAAAAGAAAGGAGAGCAGAATCAGTCGCAAAGTGACCAACCCACTCGTGCAAACAAAAAAGTAATATAAAAAGAAGAGAGGGAGAGGGCGAGAGGGGGGAAGAGGATAGCCTTATACCTATAAGCCCCTGGCGAATGAATAAAAATAAAAAGGAAGAGGGAGTACTGCACATGCAGCACATAAGAGAGCAGAGCGTAAAAAAAGGACGAGAACCGGCTTCCCTTTCAATTTCCCTTCCGAGCGAGCAAAATGCGATCTTTCATCGAAACTGCATATACATACTCACACATGGGCGCTCGGTTACATATATGTATATCCTTCTCTTTCCTATGCGCACGAGCCTGATCGAAAGGACTAGTCGGCCTGCTTTTTGACGCAAACTTGCGCAGCTCGCGGATCAATGACCTTTTGGTACACGTGTATATATATATATATATATATATATGCCCAACAGCTTTCTCTCTCTCTCCCCCTCTCTCTCTCTCTCTCTCTCGAGGGACGACGTGCGGTGTGTAAGAACAGGAGAGAGAGAGAGAGAGAGAGAGAATCGAAGAGAGATAGAAGACAGATAGAGAGAGGGTGAGGACTAAAAGCGCGTGGAATACCGGTAGGCTATCTATATGTCTCTGAGTCTGTGTGTGTGTGTGTGTATATAAAGCAAGACGGACGAAGTGTACGGACGTGCAGAGACATCAAAATGCACCGACACGAAGTGTAGATGGGAAAAGAGGCAGCGGTGGGTACAGCGCGGACCGATAAGAGCGAGAGATGGAAGAAGCGAGAGAGAATATAATCGAGGGTGAACGCGAGAGACGAAGAGAAAGTGGGAGACGATCCAGAGGGAAAATGGATGGCGAGAGGGAGAAAGAGAGACAGAGAGGAGAAAGAAACGTGGTGACAGTGTCAAAAAGATGGATGGACGATATCGAGAAATATCGGGATGAAGAAGGCCAGGAGAGAAGAGAAACTGGGCATTTCGCGACCCGAAAACTTTATGCTATCAACGTGATAGATTTTGTCGCGATGCTGTGAATCTTCGATTCGATATTCCATGGTGATAATTGAATCTAATTTGAATCGGAGATAATCACTGGCGTGAAAAAAAGTATATCCACTGATTGGCATGGTTGCCACGAATAAATATCTCATCGAATAAAATCAAGAGGGTTGATTTTAGAAAATCTTCCAGATTCCACGATATAAGGGAGTGAATATATACCATATTTTTTCAACCTGTCATTTTATTTGCAATCGAAAATTTTCTTCTCGAAAATGAAAATTGAAAGCGGAAAAAACAGTCGGAGGGAGAACAAGGGAGATACGCTTAGAGATAACGTAGAATGATGAAAACGGTAGTAGCTTATAAAAAAAGAGAGTGGAAGAAAGTGGAATGAAAAAAACAGGTCGCTAGAAGGGACAGATGATAAGGGAAGTAAAAAGAGATAGAGGGAGAAAGCGCGAGAGAGAGGAAACTGGTGAGTTGGGAGAGAACATGAAAAAGACGGAGTCAGCAAGTGAATGAATAGGAAAATGAAAAAATCACGCGCGGATTCTCTCTGCGCAAAATGTACTATGCATCATTTGCCCTGAAAACTGCTTGAGGATTGTGACGAGAATTAGTATACAATGTCGTCGGCGTCAATCTTACCCACTCGTCTCCGAAAATAAATATCAATAAGTGGATACCCTCGACCGGAATATATATCAAGTCAACCTGTCATCCTCCAATAACAAAGCCCGCGCACAAGCTTGAATCATCGTTGCTCATATTCAGCATCTCTCTTCCTGATCCTCCGCCCATCCTCCGCGTATATATACATCCTAAATATAGTGTCGGTCTCAGTGATAGAAAGAGAGAGAGAGAGGAGGAATAACCAGCGAAGACGCGGAGGTTAGTTCCGGTGTGCGAGCGCGAAACTCACGACTCTCTCCTTTCTATAATTAGCGACGTTGCCCTGCCCTCCACGCGAATCCATAAAGTCTCGATGAGAGGAGCTGCCAGACACACACACACATATGCACGCACAGACACAGACACAGACAGACAGTCGGCGGAAGTCAGAGATGGGAAAAGGGTCCTATACTCGCTCTCTCTCGAAGGAAATGGCTGCTGCTTAGAGAGCTGCCGGACGAATTGCGTCACTCGCTTTGCTCGTGGGTGGTTCTACGTATCCGCAGGCTCTCTCTCTCTCTCTCTCACTCTGCACGACGTATACCAATCCTGCAGCGGCTGCTGGTGTTGGTGTGTATAAAGCGACAGCTACTCTTCACGCGTTCCCCTGAGGGAGAAATCGATACGCGTTCATTTCTTCCTTTCTTTGGGGCAAGATTTTGCGCGACCGAGCCTTGCCACACCAACGGTCTGTACACGCAGAGAAATTGTTCTATAGAATAGTCCAATACTTATGGAGAATATTACCATACTGTGCAGGTGTACATATTTCTATGAAAGGTTACTATAGAATTCTACCAAAAGTTACTAGTGCCAACATAAATATTACGAACTATATCTTGAAAACTATCCCATATAGTATTGCAATTTTTTCCAATTCTAATAAAAATCGCTCGGACTCTCTGAATTTTTGCCATAAGTATTATAATGTTTCATCTGAGAATAGCGATTTGGCTGACTTTGCGCATGCGTTGTATCCCTTGCCGGCAGCATCTGCTCCCTAACCTCAAAAACACTCCTAAATTGTTGTTTGTTTCTACTACTGAATAATTATTAATGTTTTGTAAAATAAATAATTCTTAATATAAGTGTGACCGAGTTGTAATTGAACTAGACAATAAGAGTTTTGGTTTTTATGTCGCGCCATTGAATCCCGGTAAGATAAAAATTTATTTTTCATAAAATTACAATTCCAGTATTGCAATATTTCTCGTAAGTATTGTACTATTTCCTATAACATTTCTCTCCGAGTAAAGTTTGTGGCCACGATTGGCACTCGTCTCTATACGTGAAGGTGTTACTCTTTTTTAAGAGACCGGTAATTTTTAGTGAGTTGCGAAGAAGAAGTCGATGTGTTTATCGATTCTCAACTGTTGACTTGTACAGTTGTTATCTCGTTATTCTTAAGTGGGTGAGCGACACGATTGTTTCGTCCCACCGACAGGCGTCGAGCACTGCTTTAAAAAAAAATAAACCTGCTGCGAGTATTACCAATTTACTACTGCGATAATCTACGTTGGAAATATCGGATTCATCAATGATTTTTAAATAATTGACCAATATGTAACATTTAAATTTATTTTATACCATAGAATATAAATAAAACAACGAATAATATTCCATTTACTGATAATCAATTTAGTGAGTCGAAAATCCATTTGAACGAACCCAATGAATGATGCACTAGGATAACAAAAGGCTGCCTCGGCACCGTCTGAAAATTTAAAAGCATCAGACATTCTCTCCGGTTGACGATATTCCACTCGGTACATGTCCATCCAATTAGACTCTTGGTCAGTCCCTCTATCTCGCCAGTCAATCTTCATTAATTACCGCCACCTATATACACCTGCGTCTATATGCACCATTGATCCAGCGGAATATCTTTGTATATAGTTCGATAGACGCGGCGGACTTTTGCGCATCGGTAGGCGCTAAACTGCGCTTAATAACCAAACACCTGCATGACCGAATGCCGCGAGGGGGTAGTGACCGGGTAATCGGGCACTCGCTCCTCTCCGCCTATACTGAAATCGATCATCGTCCAGGTTATAATTATAAAGGCTGGGGAGAAGTTGGAGACCCTCTCTGTCTCTCTTTGCCATGAATAAATCGCACACTCGGAGCGCGACCTGTTCGATTCTCTGCGCTGCGATGTCAAATATAGCTGGTTATTGGACTCGGTGTAGCGGACAAGGATTCTAGACGAGATTCTATCGAGAAATCGCGGATTTGGTCGACTCGACGACTCGTTGCTGGCACTCGGACGTACGCGTTACATGGTTTGTTGTATACCCATTCCAAAATTTTGGAGTATCAGTTATAGTCATTTCATGCCGTCTAAAGATAAAAACTTCTAATCTTGCTACAATTTTTGGATAATCTACAGCCTTAACTTTAACAAAGTTTTTTTGTTCAATCGACCGAATTGTAAAAACGGAAGAAGAGAAACTGTATTTTATAGATAACAATTACACAATAATCCATTTAATCCAATGAGTTTGATAAAACAGCAAACAAGCCTTTGCTCCAGTATAAAGACCGACAGAAGCGTAAACTTCCTTAAAAAAAATCTCGTATTTCAATGATACAATTGAGGATTACCGGGATGAGAAGTTGTATTCAGAGCGAGCGCTTGCTGCACCCTCGGTGATGCGGTCTCGTCAGTGTAAGCTACTACATAACCGGATATACACTGTTGCGCTTTACGCGCGAAAACAGTTGGGGACGCAATTTTTCTTTCTGCCATTTTCTTCATTGGACGATGCCGGTTTACGTGGGGACACTGAGAGCCAAGAGTAGAGAGAGAGAGAGAGAGAAAAATGGCGAGCCAAAAGAACCTCGGTAAATTTTGGGCGGAATAAGAAGGAGACCCGAGGGGGTCTCCGATTCGATTGTGCCACTACATATATATAGGTAAGAGTGAGACACAATGGGGCGGAGAAGCTGGAGAGAAACAAGCGAGACGAAAGGGTAACGCCAACGAGACATTGTTACCTTTTTTCATTATTGCAAAATCTTATTGTGACGATGAGCATCTTATTATTCGAGTGTCTATTATTCAAATTGTCCCCATTTTTCTCAAGTGTGAATAAATAAGGGATGTTAATAATGATGCGCTGAAAACATTTGAAAAGTTATTCACTTTGCTTACAGTAATATTTGCGGGAGCGTGATTTTCAAACAAGCCGTTAGTTACGTATATTTAAAAAATCTGATGCATCTACGTGTTGCGTCATCGCGATAATTTTTTTTTTACAAAAAGAATATATTTTAAATTTTAATTCATAAAAGTCGATTGAAAGGCAGCTGTGAAAAAGTGCTGGTCGATTTGTTGACGAGGTCATTACTAAAATAATTACCTCCTGTTTTAATATCGAGTACATTTTTCAAGACGAGCCTAGGTAATTTTTAACGATAAATTGAGCAAGATAAACACGTACTTAAACGTCGATGGCACAGAAAAGATTAATGAGTTAATATTTGAAGTGGACGAGGGAAGAAAGACGAAAAAAGCAGAAGCAGATTAGCGTAAAGAGCGTACATTTTTGGAGCGCAGCAACAGCGCCAGCAACGGCGATGACAGAGAACAGGAAAGATAGAGAGAGAGAGAGAGAGAGAGAGAGAGAGAGAGAGAGCTCGCCGAAAGCAGTATTAAAGCTAAAATGGCTAAAACACATCCATGGAAAGTCGAATAATTGATGCTAGAGTGATCAAAAGAGAATATCACTGGGATAGCAAAAAAATTTGCTATACATATACGATGACTTCAAAGACCGTAGGTAATTTTAAAAGCTTTTAAAAAGCTGCCCACGTCAAAGAAGGTACAAGAAAAATAAGTTCGTAAAATTCTCACACGTAAATCCACCAGTTCTCATATAATTCCTAATAATCAAGTAAATTATTGTCTACTTTCGCGAGCAACGCTAATATCAACATTTAAGCTTCATAAATACAAGCTCAAGCGATCCATAGGGAAAATACGATCCACAGCAGCCTCGTATCTTTCAAACCTATTTACGCGAAAAATACACAGTGTACTGCACGCATCGGCAAACCAAACGAACAACCGCAACGCACGAGGCTGAGGAAAAAGAAGAGAAACACGCAAACTTCGACACACACACACACACACACATACACACATTCACACATTCACACACGGGCAATTCGTGAAAACCGTGCAGGCAAAACGCAATAGCCGTATCCGTGAGCGAGCCATAAACAAATAGAGGAAAAATAGCAATAAAAAAAGAAAATAAAAGCAGAGAAAACAGGGAGAAAACGTTAGTTCTCCTTCGAGAGAGGGAGAGAGAGAGAGAGAGAGGCAGGCAGGCAGGCAGGCAAGAAGGCGCGTTGCGGCGCTTGGTTACGGGGTGGTTGCCCTCGTCTGCGCTTTGTGGGAAATGCCCGCTCAATAACGCGTAGGTTCTCTTGTATCTCTCTCTCTCTCTCTCTCTCTCTTTCGCTCTCTCGCTCTCGCGCTCGTGTCTCCCCCTTGGCATGGCGCGCGCGCAAGGGAGGAGAGGCTTCACACAGCCCGAGTGAACGCCAGAGAGAGAGAGAAAGAGCGAGGGTTGCTTTTGCCCCCGAAAGAGGCCTCGACGTTCCGCGGCACCCAGCCGTTGCTGCTGCTGCTGCTGCTGCTCTCTCTCTCTCTTCCTCTTTCTCTTCATGGCGCGCTGACTGCGTATATATATATATATATATATTTGCCGCGGCACTGCTGCGGTCCTTGCTCTCTGCTCCTCGTTTGTCTTACTTTTGCGCTTTGCATTTTCGGCGCGCGGCCTTTCTATTATCTCGTCCGCTGCAGTATACACGTACATAAAGTGAGAGAATACA
>UELV01155388.1:0-13535 GCA_900490015.1 Megastigmus stigmatizans
TATATATATATATATATATATATATAGGCCCCGCGAGAAGCGAACCTTTTGTGAATCCGCGCGCGAATAAAAGAAAACCTCGATCTTCCTGGAAATGCGAAGTGCAGCTCGGCTCGATGGAAAGTTCTTCGTTAGCCGCAGCTATAAAAGCGTATAGACTCTTTATACATATAATATCGACACGCGAGTAAGATGTTTAATAGCTCAATCGCTTTAGATGCATAATGCATCGGCTCCTCGTATCTTCTTCTCATTCATTATATCCACGCATTTTTCCTCGGCAACAAGTGTATATACCTGCACCCAATTAATCGCCTCTGCACCACGAGGACGGTGCTAGGCCGCGCAAAAAGTGCAGTTGCCCGCGTGCGCGCGCTCCTCTTTTGTTCTACAATCACGGAAACCCACATTATAAACCTTTCTCGTTCGCAATTAAGTGTATCTCTCTCTCTCTCTCTCTGTTTCTCTCTTGCACACTGACATTTTTCCTTTAACGAGCGAATATAGCCTCGCGCGCGCGCGCGCCCGAAAAAGAGAGAAGAGGAGGCTGGCTCCCGGTTCGTGGAATCCATCTCTTAATCAGCGAACGCAAAATCACCTCGGCGCACGCAGCGACGAATTCCATGCACAAAGAGCAAAGTCAATCTCTCTCTCTCTCTCTCTCTCGCCCTGGTGCACAGTAGTTGAGATCGACTCTAAGTGGGAAAGAGAGAGACGGAGCGTACAAGAGAGAGAGGGAGAGAGAGAGAGAGAGAGAGAGAGAAGGGGAGTTGATATTGCTGCAGGTACTAGCTGTGCAGCGTGTATGTGTATGTGTGTGTATTGGGGTAAAGCGAGGGTAGAGGGAGAGATAATATAAAGGACGTTTGTATAAAGAGTGTCGGGTGCATGTACGAGAGATCCTTTTAAATGCTGCGCGGAAGGTTCTCAGTGCGTGGATATATATAAGAGCTTCTTGCGTACTCGCACTGACTTTCGTGCCGATCGATTAATATATCGTTGATTATAAATAAGTATATACCTATAAGGTAAAGTGGTTTGTTTGCTTTGCTCTTTCTTCCTCATATAGCTTAATTACGCACTCCTGATAATATTTTTTACATTTATCCGTTGTTTTGCAATACTTATGGTACCTCGCTCAATTAGAATATTTTAAGAACCTTATAACTTTTATCTGAAAATAATAGTTACACAAAAATATGGCTATTATAATAATAGATGAGTGTGCACGATAAAACATTACACGCCTTATTTTTAATTTGTTCCCTCGACTGTATATCTGATTTTCGGACATATAACAAGGCCATCCCGAATCCCATAACCAAAGGCCGTGCAACACACGAAAGAGCCAGGAAAAAAGAGTCGAACCCAGCGTAATAAAATTAATTGATAAAACGCACTCGAGCTTTCTTTTCTCTGCAGTCTTAAAGCCAAGCGGTGCCATGCGCGCGCACGTGTTTGCGCGCCGCGCTCCGGCGATACTCTATCTCTCGTTCGTTCCATACAGAGAGACAGAGACAGAGAGAGAGAGCGTCAGAGTCTCGTCGACACTCGGCGTGAATTCGTTATATGCGCCGGCATGCATCGACTGCTTCTCTCTCTCTCACTCTCCTCTGTCTGTTCGCTCACGCATGTGCGTGCTGCACACATATGCAGGCAGCGTCGACGCTCCGATGAATGGGCTAATTGTGCCCCGGTCTCTCTATATATACTCGTCCGTTTCCTACTTGTGCTGCTGTTGCTGCTGCTGCGTGCCAGTTCTCTCTCTCTCTCTCTCTCTCTCTCTCTCTCTCTCTTCTCTATCATTTTACACCGACGCGTCGGATTGACGGTTGTAGCTGCTGTATTAGTGCTCCCGATCGCTCAGAGGATCATCTCGTCTTTTTCGTGGACCGAGTTTTGAATCATGCTCTGCTTGGATGTGGTGTGTGTGTGTTTTTTTTTATATAGAATTCACCGATATTCGTGCTTTATTCGAGTTGTTTGTCAAAATTGTTTATTTCGAAATTTAGAGTTGTCAGGTGGATACGAATATTCGAATCTTTGAAACATTTGAATTGCAATATTCTCATTTGAAATCTGTCCGTGCTGTAAATGATCCGACCTGCATCGGATCGACTAAATTTCTCTCCGGTGCAGATTCTCTGTCTCTCTCTGTTTCATCCTGTCGGGTCTGGCATCGTGTGCCCGCAGCTCTCAAACTAGATCACTATTTTTGTCTCCTGCTGCGGTACAGCTCGTGTACATCTCTAATTCCTTCCGATGTTCTCCGCTTTCCATCTGCCCTATAACGTCTAGCCTCCCGCCTTCCAACGCGGCTCCGCTCCCACTTTTTCCTCTTTTCGACTACTTGACATTTTGTAGTCAGCTCCTACTATATACTTGTTGCTCTGCTTTCTGATACACAGTAGATAGAGTCTAGCTTAGAAACTATCCATTCAATCGAAAAACAATTATGGTTAACACTTAAAAATTGCTTATAATAATATATCAATGAAATGTATAATAATGTACGGCTGTGTAGATGAAAACATAATAAGTACGTGTAAGTATTGTAATTATAGTATCAAGTGGTTAATGAGGAGCGGAACATATTCATATCGTATATCAAACATTACGCTTATAACCGCTGCTGCTACGTATACAACCAAGCCCGAGCGTGTCTACATATAATGAAGCGATTAAAGTAGAATTGATGATGCCATTTTTTTTCTCTCTCTCTCTCACACACACATTCTCTCTCTTCGTTGTAAGTATTATATGTATATATAATCGCGCTTCATTAGCGATTCACATTTCGCGCGAACGATATTACTTAGGTCTAATTAAACGAGCGATAACACTTTTCATAAACACATGTATGCATAGTAGTTTCTTTTCTCGATGCTCTGCTGTGTATCGCGTGTATCTTTCTGTCTGCGCTAATGGCGCGAGAAAGAGTAAGATATCGGACACTTCGTGGAAAATTGATTGTAAATCGGAAAAGTGCGGCCTATCGCGTATTGAATAATCTTACGAGCGATTTGTTACACACAAGTAAGTTGTTATAAGGGATATTCATAATGGATTGATAGTTATTTCATTTAACATCACACTTTAAAGAATAGCCATTTATTTATTTTCTTTTACAAACAAACTAATTGATAGCTGAAAACGCCTGAAACTCATCTCACCAGTCATTTTCAATCTCTAAAACACAATATAACCAAACACAAATTCCTCTATAGGCCGTACAAAAAGGCTATGAATCCATCCAAAGCTCCTCTCTTCCGTCAACAATCTCTCACAAGCCTCAACAACAACAACAGCAGCAGACCCTTTACCTGCACCTACATATATACACGAGTCGGCGACAAAAAAGGGGCCATCCTCGCGCGAGAGAGCCCATGTAGTTAAACCCACATCCATCGACACCTATATAACCATCCTCGCATCAATAGCCAACAGCAGCAGCCAAAGAAAGCCACAGCAGCATCCATCGTCGACCAGTTGGCCGATACTTATACTCTAGCTTCCCTATATATCCCACACCCATCCCTCGCTCATTTTCTGCGGCACCGTATAAATTTCTCTCTCTCTTTATATATATAGAGAGAGATAGAGAGAGAAAGAGTATATATATATAGAGTATAAGTGTTTCGGCTTCCGCTGACTGCTGACTGCTGCCGTGCGGAATGCGTCGGCTGCATGCACGTCGAACTACGGCCGCAAAAAGCGAATTGCAGCAGCGGCAGGAGCCGTTTAGAGGCCGCGAGTGTAGCAGCTCTTCTAACGAAGCACTCGTCTGGTGCAGTAGCCAGCCAGCCCTCGCAGTTAGTATACATATATATAGGCAGCAGCAGCCGCAGCAGCTCGTATACACAGAGTCTTTTCTCTAACGCGACGATGACGAGCGACGATTAAAATCCGGCCAACTCGCTAATGGCGAGCCTCGCGCAAAGCTCTGCTGCTGCTGTTGCTGCTATGGCTTTGTCTCTATCCGTCTTCTCTCTCTCTCTCTCTCTGCAGTGCAGCTCGTTTCTTTCTCGTCAGTTTTTCCCTTTGAGCGTGCACGACGCTGACAGAGAGGAGCCGTGAGCGATCCTCTACTGCTGCTGCTACGGTGTACCGCAGCGGCGGCGGCGTCTCGAGAGCTATAACGGGAGATTTCTCGGCTGCTGCAACATAGTGTTTGTCCGATGATGCTGCCTGCCAGTGGAAACAGACTCTTTTATCCACTCCAAAAGCGCCTACCGTTGTCCTTCTCATTACCGCCGCGTCTGATTCTCTCTCTTTCTCTCTGTACCGCGTGTGCACAGTGCGTTTTCGCTCGTCGCGTGTACTCTGCCGCGTTTCTTTTGCTATTTCTATTCTTTTGGTTTTTTTGTTTTTCGCAGAAAAGCATTCGCGGAAACGCTCAGTCAACGTATATATATATATGTGCGGTGGCGCTTTGGGCAGGATAAGGTCTGTGGAGGGAAAGATACGCGAGGAATTATCTGTGTATAAGTCTGGATTTCATGCGGATGCGATGCACAAACTCGCTTTTTCTTTCTCACTTATAAAACAGGCAGTTGGTTAACGGAATAATAGTGAAATTCCCTAATTATTCAAGCAATGTAGTGGGATATTGAATGGATCTTAATACTACAGATCAATCACCCCAAGTAAACCGGTATCGCGCATACAAGTTCGTTTCTAGACTCTATATATACGAAAGAGTTCAATGGGTTATACGCGAGGACAAAAAAAAATCTCTCGTAATTTGAATGCAAATGTAGGTAGGAGAATTCCAGGGTGCGCAGAAACGGTTGGTAAACGCGCGTTAAAGACATTCAATTTTGCTAATAATAAATGCGCGTACGTGCAGCAGACTCTTTGCCTGCGCTGATCGGCATGGGAAAAGCCAAGATAAGACCGTTAAGCTAAAAACACGATAGTCGAGTTGTACATATACAGTTGCGAATATATATATATATATAAGCACGCGAGAAGGACTTTTTGGCGTTTTTCACATGGGATACGAAATTTTGATTAATGACATCTTGGGACTCTTGACACTGTATAGGGAAAGCTTTAATGCATTGCGGTACAGATTTCGAAACGAGCGTGAACATTAGCTAACGCATTGTTATCAACATTACATTTAGCAAAGCAACAATCGTTGAAGCGAATCATATATATATATATATATATATATATATGCGATACACGAATTCTCAAGCTTCGATGTTGCGCAAGAGTCCATTCAACTCTCTCTCTCTCTCTCTCTCTCTCTCTATCTCTCTCTCTCTCGTCCGCGCGAATTCCCCCGATAAAAGACGTCCGCGCAGCGTTATAAGAAGCACCCATATATTCGTATTTACCCGAGCATGTGGTGCCGGCGAGAGGGAAGAGCATTTTTCGATAAGCGCACGCTATGAAGTTACGGAATTTTTCCTCCAAATATAAATATGGGAAATACTCGTGGCGTATACTATACCGCGTCGGCCGCTTTTCGTCCAATATTTGCAAATCCCACTTAAGGATCATTGCGCGCAATCAAAGTAACGTTTCCCTCTCGCAACTACACCACTATACTTATCTCTTCTCTCTTTTTCTCTGTCTGTCTCTCTCTCTCTCTCTCTTAGTCTCGCAGACTCGGCTATACAGTCGATGCTAAAAACAAGGCAAGAAGTGGGTGAACGCGCGCAAGCCGAGAGAAAATCGCCGATAATCTACGAGCTGCAAAGTGTTTTCCGCGTAGATACGAAATCGCGGGCTTTACCGACAAAAATGACATGCACTCTCTGCTGCGCCGCCGCCGCCGTCGCGCGCCGATCGCGAGAAAGAGACTCTCTCTCTCAAGGTATATACAACAATAAACGACCTATTGCGCTTGCCTCTCTCTCTCTGTCTTTCTTTATGCCGAATTTTTTTTCACGGCTCGCCCGTAACCTCTTCCCATACTATGCCCTTAACATGGATAAGGATTACAGATATATCTTTCTTATTCTTCCCGTATTCCTGTATATTCCTATACGGCATATTTTTCTCTCCCAATTGTCGAGGCTGTACAATAAAAATGTGCACGATGCACTTTTTGCCTAGGCGTAATCGTTTATCTAACGGGGTGATAAGTTGCGAATGGATTTTATTGTGTAATGGAGAGAAGGCTTATTATTTAACATTACTGCAGTGTAGTGCGAGCACGCGGGACGCGATAACAGTATAACGATAAGTCCCGGTAGAGCGGCAAGTTAGATTTATATATTTATTTATTTTAGTTTTGATTAGCGCTCTCTTGACTGCGCGCATGGAGAGAAAGCTGCAGGATTCGACAATATTATAAGTAAATCAAGTTATTTCTGTAGTTTGAAAAAAAAAAAATAATTTATAGATGAATACATCGAGTAGCGTTATATTTTTTTCGTAAGAATTAAGCGGCCGAAGGAATTTTTGTATAAACTCATTATGTAAAGTTATTAATTGCGGTAGTGGTAAATATATGTATGTTTAAGTCTTCTTAACGACTGTATATAATTTGACATTTGGGTATATAAGTGGAAAATAATTAAAAAATTGTGAAATCTCGATGTATTTGTCTTTTTTTTATTCGAATTTCATTTGGCGCTTTTACGAATGATAATATTCTTATAAAATTTTCAAATCATCTGTAAAAAAAATCCATTCTTCAATTTAAATAATTTTCATTTAAGCAGTAACAGACGATAACTATTAGTCAAATGTACAAAATATTATATTTAAATAAGTTTCGAATAGTTAAAAATTCTAGTAAGACGGGCAATAAAAAAAAGCATCAACTGCAGACAAATTATTTCTCGTTAGATGCATGAAATTGATTTAAAAAAAAGTATAAATTTGACATTCCCAGAATAAGAAAAAACATCCCCAAAGTCAATCTTACATCTCTCGCAGCAAGTGCAAAATAACGCGCGGCAGCAGCAGCAGCAATCGCAATTTCTCGCTTGCAAAACTTATCAGCACTTCTCTCTCTCTCTCTCTTTGGTGAAATTATTCCTCGACGACGTGCATTCCCCTTGGAGCCTCCTCCTCGGCTCGGCCAGCCTAGCGAGCGTGTGTAAGCGAAGGCAAGCGAAAAACGAAGAAAACGAAAGAAAAAAAAAGAGAGAGGGAGAGAGAGAGAGAGGAGGCGTGTGTAGGTGCGAAAGGGACGCCAAAGGGGCTGAGCGCGTGGGACGTCCGGACGCGCGCAAACACACACAAAGTTGTCGATGAAAAATCCCCGCGAGCCTCGTATATAAACAGCCGAGAAAATCCGATAGCTGTCCCTCTCTCTCTCTCTCTCCCTCTTACACGCGTGAATTTTAAATGAGCTGCATATCGCGCAGTATGTTCATATATATATATGCTTTAGAGAAAGAGAGAGAGAGAGAGAGACTGACGAAAAGAGCCATCGAGCATGAACAAAAGAGGAATCGCTCGGGTATAATTGCTCAATATAGAGGGGGATCTATGTATATATATACACGGGCAATGGAAATTAATAAGCGCAATATCCCATTATCTCGGAGTGCTCGATAAACGTAGAGTATAGCTGCATTATTGCTATAGACGCGCGACGATGGAATTTGGACAAAAATGACTCGTTAAAATGGCAGTTGGGTTGGGATGTGCAGTGTAGCATGTGTTGCTGTTTTCACTTTTAGTATAACGTGGACGCGTTATAAGACACTATAAGGCCGAGATTAGAGATTGCCAGGATGTAGTTCGCGCGTGTATAGTTTATCTCGTTGCAGCTCACGCTCTCGTATCAAACGATCAAAGTTTGTTTTTCATTCTAGCTTTAATGTGGATTATCAACATTTTTCACGTATAAGAGCGCGACAACAAATTCATACACGAGTATATCATCAGGCGCTATAATTGCTAGTCACACACAAAGATTGTAAAGATCTCTTGCACTTTAACGCGCTACACCGCAGGCATTATTTAGCGCATCGTTATAAGACACCACAGCAGTTCGCGAGTAATTCACCGCGTACGAGAGTAAGATAGAGAGAGAGAGAGAGAGAGAGAGAGAGAGAGAGAGAGTACGCACAATAAAACCCTACCAAATAGAGATAGAGAGAGAGAGCGAGTGTATAGCAACGAACATCTCTCAAAACTGTATACGAGCTTTTTACCGGGGCGACGAGTTTCCCTGCGGATTCATCGCCGCACTTTCGCTCGTGCACAAATAGGAACTGCGAAATTAAAACGGAGCGTCGTATTATGCGCACCGGATCGTTATGCTGTTTATGCGCGACGTTCTTTACCCTTTGGCGACATCATATATACATACATACAATTCCGAGAAGAGAAAAGGAAGAGCACTCGCGCTTGCTTTGTTTATTGCGTGCAGACGCGACTTCATTGTGGGTGACACTTTATAGTGCGGCGATTAAAGCTATATATACAAATGAAATTGTGCTTTTGAGAGAAATTCGCGATGATTCAGCGCTGAGAAATGAAATTAGTTTTGTAGAGAGCGCGGAATTGGAGAGAAAAGTTCGCATGCGACGATGTGGCGACACGAGGATTTTAATCGGTGTGAATGCTAAACCGAAGCAAATCGTATAATGCGTGTCTCAAACAATTGTGAAATTCCGCGTGACGCTCGTTTATTGTTGCTTGAAAAATATTTGATTTTTGACAGTATACACAAGCGTCATCTGATATCGCGAGATATTCTATGTCTGCCCGCGACACGTGAGAGAGCTTAATCGTTATATATATCGCAAGCTGTCTCAGCTGTTTTTTTTTTTTTTTTTTTTTGATAAAATAAACGCGTGAAGAAATTAACGCGCGGAATTCCAATGTCTTTACAGCACAGGCTGCACACGTGACGAGTTGGCGCTTCGCACAGCGCGCATATTTATTTCGCAGCCCGGAGGTATACACGATAGGCAAGCTATGCAGTTCGTTTTAACGATGGCAGCTGATTTCGCGAGTTCCAATTACCGCTTATACCAAAGGAATCTCAATTATTTCCTACACGCGTGTACGTATTCTGGTAATTTGATACGAACTTTTCGTTGCGACACTTCTGCCTTGTTTATCTTGCGGTCGTAGGCGGGTAAAATCTTTTGTTTGACGCGAGGCTCTTTAACGAATGATATATTTTAAAAAAAGTTCAGCTACAAGATAACGTTCGGTATATTATGCCGAGGATAAAGATCAGACCGCGTCAATTTTTTACATTCATGTTATCCGAAAAAACAACCGCGAATTCCATATCTCCGTGTATACGTATATAATAAAGCAGCAGCTGCATACGCTTACCGCGAACTACATCAACATTATACTCGCGCGACTATAACGATAAACCATATAAACTCGGCGATGAAATACTATAGAGGATTAGCTAACCTTCCCATACGCGTATACACACATATACACACACAGGGACAGACAATAACAATAAAATGCAGGCGCGTGCACGCTCGACAAAAGGACAGCAACGAGTGCAGCAGCAGCAGCAGCTCCGCGCGAGGTGAACAATCATTAAATTATCGGCGGCATATATATATAAAATACACAATACCTTAACTTGCAGTCTATACTGGCACGCGCGCGCGCGGTCGAGAGCGTCTGGGGCTCGTTCTCTCTCTCTCTCTCTCTCTCTCTCTCTCGTAATGAACGACGCTGTGGGAGAGTAGTTTCGCTCTCCGTAGTTGCGCGCACTTTGCACCAGTCTATCTCGTAATAGCTCGCCCGAGTACCGACAAGTTGCATTATATATATATATACGTATGCATATATATACGTATATAGGAACTGGGTTAGAAAAGGCGCACGAGCCGGAATTTCCGTATTATATATATACCTGCACTGCACGCGCGCGCGGCGCGAGCGAGCCGTAAAAGTTTATTGTGTGCTCTCTCTCTCTTTCTCTCTCTCTCTCTCTCTCACTCGTTTTGTTTTTTTTTCTTTTCCTCTTAAAACTCTTCAAGTTCAGCTTTTAGGCTTACGAAGTGCATTGCGGTAAGGTATACATTATTGGTGTTACTTCAGACATGGTTGGCTTTTCCTTCTTTTTCGATACTCGTTTGCGAATGGAATTTTAACCTTTTTCTGTGTGTACGTGTGTGTGTGTGTGTGTGTGTTGTGTGTATGCTCAAAATTGCGTTTAAGTATGTTTTTAAGCAAGAAGTACTTATACAACGCGAAATGATTTAAAATCGTTTTTTAAAATGTTTTGCAAGAAGCGCGCCTTCGCGGTATTTTCAAGTTTATCTCGCGCAGTGTGTAGAAAGTTGCTGCTCAATTTTAATGACGGGCGCGCACGGAAAATCTTTTTCTTTTCGTCATTACGTAACCTTATAGCTATTTTTTTTCTGCACTTTTGTGCGTTAAATATTTTAGCGTTGCGAGGACTCGTTCGAGTCTCAGTCCGTGTATCATAATATTTCGGTGTATAACGAACTACCTAAAACCCGATGAACGTCACCCCGACTTTTCAATCGAACTTTTGCAGCAAAATTTGGTTGAAGCAGCAATGAGCATCGAGGCCGACAGCCGACGATATAACGTAAGCGCTTTACGAGCCACTAGATTGATGCACGCCTATAAATACGAGTACTGCTGCAGACTTTCGATAAACAGAATTTAATCGGTAGATATTTTTCCTTTCGCCGCAGCTACGTTTTTGTTTTGTCCCACATCTGGATGTTGCAATAATAGTCAACATTGGAATAGAATTTATGGACTGCAATGAGGCTAAAGGGACGCGTATTTTTGAATTCCGAGGTGGCGCGCCGCGTCTAACGTTTGTAAAGTTGCACTCTCGAGTTAAGCGCAAATTTTATGCCAGTTTCCTTACTCTTCTTTCTTTTCCTTTTTGTACGAGACTGGTGTTGTTGCTGCTGTTGTGCGGCAGTGTGCATTGCATGGGAGCCTCTCGTTATGGTGGGAGTGAGATTCTTTTAGCTCGTAATTCTCTTTTGAAATGCCGAGGCTTGTTTTTTTTTCACTCGATCGACGAGCATCACCACCGGCCCCCGTATACCGCCTAATTTCTTTCGGTTTTATTTTACTCCCGCGTATACAGACTGTGTACTACTAGACTGTTTTGTGTTTTAGTTACGATATCTTGTGGAAATAGAAACGAGGGGATTTAATTTGTAAAGTATAATAGTCGATTTTGACTTATGTCGAGAGATAAATTATTAATAGCTCGGACTTTTTTACTTTACTCAAGTCTAGCTATATTCTTTTTTATTATTTACGATGAAGTTTAATTTTTTGTTACCGCGTGTAATGCAACGTGAGAGAATTTATACTCTATTCCGTATACGAAGAATCCTGAAAGAAAAAAGTATTCTCCGTGTCAGGCATTAAAATCAGGCTTTTATTTAACGAATGATAAACCAGTACGTAATCCATCGACTCCGAATAATCTCAAAATATATTCCGCCACGTCACGGCGTGCGAACAGAGATTTTTTTTAGCGCCGCTACAGCCAAGAAAAAGGTGCACCTATGTATATACATTCACCAAGCGACGCGGCATAAATAATTTTGGTTGCGCGACAAATTCGCAAATACGATTTCGATATCGCACAAGCTTCTGCGGATCGACACCCGGCGGCGGCGGCCCGCAAATGAGCGCCAGAATATACATTTCCATTCATGAATTTGCCGCCTGCCACTTTAAAAGTCAAATCGATCTACTTGGAGTTTCGGCTGATTTATAATACATCGAGAGCCGCATAAATCTGAATTTATTGCCCCCCCCCCCCGGCTTTTTTTTCTCTTTCTTTAATTAACTTTCTTAATGCGTAGTCGACATTGTGTAGAGTCGGTTCGATTATAATTTGTAATTACGGCTAAGCAATTTCACGCGCGGTGTTGTATTCTGTATCATCGAGTTAAAACGCTTTCTTCTTTTTTATATAATGCTTTATATTTTATACATTGTAATTGATATGAAATTTATTTCAGAGAATTTGTCTCGATCAGAGACAATTTCAGTAGCTGTCTTATTAGTTTCTGCCTAATAAAATGTATTTGAATATCAATTGATTTATTCAAGGTGAACAAATTGCGAGTTAATTCGAATTTATATCGATTGGTAGTCCAAACACTTTCAATTCATAACACATGGGGTATGCAATCCGTCTTTGTATTAATCAAATTCAAATCTCCTAAAGGAACAATACTACGATTGTTCTACTCGGTCTAAAAATAACCGCGGGAAATATGCGACTCAACACTACCCTAACTCTTTCATAAATTCATCAATCTAATGTCATATTATAATGAAGCCTAAATTCAACGTCTCGAAATACGCTCTTAATCCATGCGGGAATGAATGTCTCGCTCTTAAAACTTAAGTCTCCGCGAGCGCGGGTCCACCTCGAAATAAAGAGTTAAAGCGCATCGACAAGCGCAAAAATGTCCGAAGAATGCGATGTACTTTTAATTAAAACCTTTAGGGGATGGGGCCCCGTACAAAAAGAAAGAAATCCACACTCCCTGCCAGTCGCGGCCCGTAAAACTCTCGGGACTACAACAGTCTTTTCTTTTTGCTGTGCCGCAGCCGATGTTAATCGCCGCGCGCGTGTGCGAGAGACGCTGGAATGCGCGTGTGTCCTTGTGTGCGCAGAGACACTATATATCCCAAAGGCACACGGCGTATATAAGTATGTATATATATAGGAGAGAAGCGACTCAAGCATCCGCGCGCCGCGAAAGACAAAAGTGCAGCTGCTGGATATTTTGTTACGCGCGCAAAGTCCAACAAGTGAGGGATGCCAATATGCGCGCGTGCAGTAGTGGTGTTGGCTTGGCTGCAGCACTGTGTAATGTAATCTTAATGGGCCTGACTTTTGTTTGCGGTTCAGTGACGCGTGTACGAATGTTTTTTTGCTTTTTATTTTGTTTTCTTTTTTGGAGGGGGAGTTATTAAGCTATGCGACGATGCGGTTTTTGTTTTTGAGGGGTTTGCGTGCTTGTTTAGCTTGTACAGTTGTATTGTTTGCGACGTTTGGAACGGATATTAACCCATTAACGACCAAGACCCCGAATTTTCAACATCTTTTTCAAGGCCTTTTTTCAACTAAAAAAAGGTTTAAAAAAGTTTGAAAAAGATCATATCCGACGTATTTTGAGCTGTTCTTTCGAATGATGATATCGATTTTTTGTTAAAATACTCCTGCAAAAAAATATGGCGTGTTTTTCACGAAAAAAGTTAATAAATTTGGAAATTTTCAACTTTATGAATTTTTTTCACAAGGAAAATGCAATGACAATAATTCGAAATATTGCAAAAAAGTGCAATCGATGTTCAAATAGTACGGGAAAATTTTTTTCATGATTCTAAAATATTTGTAACCTCTTCAAAATGGCCATATTTCGCAAAATCTCAAATGCTCAAAATTTAATAAGCAATTTTTCAGACAACTTCTTAGAGGGAGCAATTTTTCATACAATTTCTTTTATAACTAAAAAGAAGGTTTTGAAAAATTTCGGAAAGATCTTATCCGACGTATTTTGACCTGTTCTTTCGAATGGTCAGACTTATTTTTTGCTAAAACACTCTTGAAAAAAAAT
>UELV01155394.1:0-11773 GCA_900490015.1 Megastigmus stigmatizans
TATATACACACACACACACATATATGTATATAATGTCCAATGTCTTTATAATGCGATGCGTATAAGCTGATACGAATCGCCATGAATCAGCTGTTATTACATAAATTTAAATTTCAACAGCTATTTTTATGCGAAACATTCTCTATACCCATATTCATCAACTTGTTACAATACGTAAGCAAAAAAAATCTTTTATTCCGCTATTGTATGAAACCTTGATACAAAGTTGCCTCGAAACGATTTTAACAAGCGGCCGTATAACACAAAATCGGGTATACCGCATAGCGAATACAATGAATTTCCAAAACTTCGAGGTCATAAATTGGCTTTGTATTTCTTAATTAAAAGATATTCCGCATTACTCGCGGCTTTAACGCGCGGAATATACAAAACCACAAAAAACCACGCGGCACGGGTGCAGATATATAACCGATATAAACATCGTAATTATTTGAGCGACGTCCGATCGTCCACGCGGATAAAACTAATGAATCCTCGAGACTGTCTGCCTTTTTTTTTATCTCAATTCATTAAAACTGCGCGCGCGGGTCGCTAATGCGCGCTCGCCTATAACTCATATATGTGTACATAACGTTGGCGCGCGATTTCAATTCCGATTCCTCTCGATCAACAGCGAGATGTATTCATTACCGCGCGATAAATACGCTGCGGAGGAGATTTGTGCATCGGCTACAAGTGTGTATATACCGATTATAATGCGCGAAAGGAGAGATTCTATGCTGGACACGTGCAGTATATAATGAATGTAACTCGCGCTGGGGGAGAATTGCGCTTCGCGACTAATGCTAAGGTCTGCCAGTGCAATTTATTTCCTCTCATGGTTCCAGTGCGAGAGAGAGAGAGAGAGAGAGATAGATGGGAATTTGCAAGCAAAGGCCTGCGCGCGAGAGATTTATTTGTCGTTAACGCCAAAATATTTAGAGGTCGATTATTAGCCGCGATCGGCTGTGTATACAGCTGCGACTAAATCTTGCGACCGGTTCAATTAACCGAGTCGGAGCAGCTCTGGAAGCGAGTTGCCGAGATGATCCAGGACGCGACGGTTTGATTGGGCGATAAGGCGGCGGTCAGAGTAAGTGGGACACAATGCGGACGCGTAGACGATGACCAGCAAAGACCAGGTGTCGTTACCGATTTAAAGCTAATTGATATATAGATAGTCGTTAATGTACTTATATATGATGCATCAATATATATATATACAATAATAATCTGCAGACTATTGATAAATAGAGTTCTCGAACAGAAGACGAAACGTACATCCTAAATCATTTAATTCCATCTCGCTGGTACATGTAAATAAATATACCGAAGAAGTTTATTTAGTAAAAATTCTATAAGATCGCTTCTTAAGCGTGGACGAATAAAACTTCGAAGCTGCGCACAGCAACGCTAATTAATTCACGGCCCATTATTTATGAGACTCGTGATACGAAACACACAAAGTCCAGAGATCCGCCGCGGCATATATAGTGGACATCGATATCCACGGTAATTATACGTCGTGAGCATTAACGCGGTACCGCGTGTAGACGTTGGAATAACGCGCCAGGAGAGACAACACGAACAAACGAGCTGCGACTGGATGATAAAGAAATAAAGAAAGTCACGTCTTAGAATCACCGCGACCGAGCGCGGCCGAACTAGAGAAAGACAAATACCTCGTTGAGTCGGGACAACGGGGCTAACACGCGCGCACTGCAAACCAGCTGTGGTCGTTGTCGTCGTCCTCTTCCTCCTCTCTCTCTATATCTCTCTTTCACTGGTAAACCGGTTCCTCGAACGACCAGAGAGAGAGAGAAAGAGAGAAAGACAGATAGCAAAGAGAGACTAAACGCGCAAGCATATAACTGGATGACTGGTTAATACAATGAAATGGATGCAAGCGTACTTTTAATCGCACCCAGAAATCAACACGTCGTTGGATATCGGCCGATACGTACATCCCTTATTATTAGTTTATGCTGAGATATTGCAGGCATGGCACTGGTGTTTCTGCAGGTCTGACATAGGAGATGTGTGCGCGCGCGCGCAATGGACTCTCTCGGAGAGCTTCTTAGGTCCTGGAGATTATCCGGGGATTAGGCGCCAGGCGAAACGTACAGCGAAGAGGGAAAAAATCTCTTTGGGTACGGTCGGGGAGGGGGGAGATTTTCAGCTGGTTCCTTTAAGTCTAATTGCCAAGGACTGCACGCCCATTTCGGCTTTTACACGCTTCTTTGAAATTAGGTACCTAATATGGGACTTAAGCGCGCTTTAGGCCGTGTGCCCCAGCGTCTGCGTGCATTGGCGCGTGGGCGGGTATATATGCTATATGTATTATACGATTCTGCGGGTGTGTGATCGTTCGGTGGGGATGGCTGAGTGTGGGTATTTTTGAAGGCTAAGGATCTGGCCAATTTTCCTTAGTAATCTCAATTTCATGTTTCAAGGATTCCTCACTTATTTATTTCTACTATAGCAAAATTCATGCGGGCCATTGATAAAGCTCGAAAAAAAATACTTGAAAATTAAAAAATATTTTATGTGCCTTTCCTTTATTTTGAGGTTAGAAAATAATATTAAAACAGAAATTAGTTTAAAATAAAATCCTTAGGCAAACTCTGAAAGAATTATACACTAAATGTTTAGGAATCTATTTGAACGAACACACGTAATTCTTTCATAAATTTGAATTAAAATATTAATTTATATAGCAATATTTTAAACTTTGGCGCCATTCAAAACTGATATGCTCCCGTAACCAAAGATATCATGTCTTTAAATGCTTCACAAGATCCAGCCATTCTTTTTAAGAATGAATATATAATTGATTGCATTGATTTTTTATTGAAATACAACTGATTGTCTTTTGTCGATGATTTCATTATTATAATATATTGCTGCGATTGTTACTGTAACGTGTCTTGTGACTGCCACTGTACGTGAAGTAAGGAAAGCATGATTTTACTTCGCTAAACTACAGATAAATATACTATTCTTTACATTGCACTATTTTTTAAAGTATATTTCGAAGTACTTCTTAGAATGTTAAATACTCGAAGCATTAAAAAAAAAAATAATAAAAAAAAAAAACTGGGAAACCAACTGAACGGACTCGATCATCACACACGACTGCTCCTCAGTCAAAAATACCCCAAGACGTAGCACGTGCATCTCTTCCCGAACGATTCCCCGAGGACTTGGTGAGAAAGAATCTCTCGGTTCTCGCGAGATTGGTCATCTTTCCGCTGACTTCCCCCATTTTTCCGACGATTATCTCTCGCCTCTCGTGGCTCCGAGATGAAACGCAAAAACGCCAGAAAAGATACGAGAGACCTACTGGGCAAAGACAAAAATTAGTCAACTGAGACGATGCGTGAGCGTTGATGTGAAAATTGCCTCGGTGGAAAAGGGCCTTCGGGGCTAAATTGGCTTAACGAAATACCCACCATTCGACTCCTGCGACTAAATCCAATTCCTTAACAACAATTAAGGGCTCATCCTCTCATCACCAAGTCAATAGCCGCGGTGGTTCTTAATCCACGAGCCTGCATTGACGAGCTAAAATAGACAGGATAAATAGACACGGACGAGCTGATGCAGGTATAGATGCAGCATAGTACAAGAAAAGAAGAAATGTTTGCCGAAGATTTGCAGTTTCTTATTATAGTAGAAAAAAGAAATTGAAGAATATTTTAATCCTTTGGTTGAGCTTTTGTTTGAGAATCGCAGTACCTTCAGTTTTATACAAATAACGTATGTCGATGGTTAAAGAATGTCTGCAACAAAATATAGTCCTGAACTTGTGTATCTGTTTTGTGAATTTGAACAACGAAAATATTCTCTATTATTTGTAAACTTTTATTACAGAACGGCCGAAGCTACTGTACACGAGTAATCTTCCTAATTTATTGGAGGTCATAGTTCGAACTAATAATACTTAGCTCATTATACACGATAAGAAGGACAAGTACGCTGTATCTTCTTGTATGTAAATTCAGCTCTACGTGGGTTCCCTCATTTACAGTAATCATCATTTGCAGCAATAATCCCAGAATGCAGGACAAAACGAAAACATTGGGTTTTCGAGAAACCCATCGCTTCCCACAGAATCCTCCTCAACTTAAGGACAAAAACTCGGTATACACACAGAAGATAGAGCGGAGATATGGGCATCGAGGTGGTGAAAAGAGCGAGACCAGGCTTAGATTATGGTAGGAGCTCATAATCTCCTTGCATTGTCTCCTGACTTTTGACGATTGACTGATTTACGACGTTTTCCCTCGGCGATCATGCCGCACAGTCTCTCTCTCTCTCTCTCTCTCTCTCTCTCTCTCTCTCTCTCTCTCTCTCTCTCTCGTTCGCTTATAGAACTAGCATGTACTTACAGGGCTGGTTAATACACTCTGCGGAGAACTAGTTGCGGTCGAGCGCACGTATACACAAGCCGTGTAACCCCGTGCGCGCGAATCCCCATGGCATATTGTGCACAGGGGTTAGAGCTCGGTTTAGAAGCCTGCAGTCGACTGCGCCAGATCGATCATCGTTTTATGGTCCCTGCGCCTCCTTTGTGGGACGGGCCAAAAGGATTTTCCCAGTGCCCTCGTGCTTCTTCTTCTTCTTCTTCTTCCTCCTCCACTTCTTCTTCTCTCTGCATATATCCAAGGCTGCGTGTGTGTGTGTGTGTGGAGGAGCGAACGAACGCGTCCTGAAACGACGACCCGATCGCTATCTTGAGGACTGTCGACAAATTTTTTTATCGTGTCTGCACGAGACTCGGATATATTCTGTCTCTCTCATTAACTCGAGACCTCTGCCAAGCAAGCATCCCGCGCGCAACGAATAAAAAAGATCCTGTGTTTGGGGGGATAAAATGAATTTGTCCTTACACGATAGGGACGATATGGGCCCGCGATATGGCCGGTATGCTTTTTCGATGCTTCTTTTTTATAAATACGCCTGAATCACGGAGATGGCATTTTTCTCCCCCAGCTTCACCCCCTTTTTGTGCAATCGTTGTGAGAAATCAGAGTTTCGATTTCGTTCGCGCGGCACGATTGGCTTTTATTACATACTTATTCAATTAATAGTTTACACTTTTCATGGCTGGCGATGATGACAGATTTGATTATTTAACATCTTTCGAATATCATTTATAATTAATTCAGTTTGAGTGCAATAGACTGATTATTATTTCTTCTACCTGCATCAATGGGCTATACGTTCGTGTGCAAAGATCAAATTATCGTATCACATTACGTTCAAGAGATAATCGAAGTGAAAGGGGCTTAGAGAGTTGAAAAATGTACACAGTGTTGAACCTGCGTCTTTGACGCATAGAATAATTGACAATATTAAAATTCTTCATCGCGAGATACATAATGATATTATACACGCTACATTGATCTTCTAATAACTATAACAGGATATTCAAAGTATATACGCTGGAATTTCAATATTACGTAACACGTATAGCAATGTGTAATATATAATGTGCATATAAACGTTTTAATACTTCTTGAGCACGCGAAGATTTCGAAAATTACGATCAAAATCATTTATGGAGATTTGAATTGGGTCTAAATTAAAAATTTTGACTGCTTTCTTACATACTTAAACCTCGGTCAATTATGAACGGGTAATTTATTTCGTAAAATAAATCAAAGCCGTGACAATAGATAATAATCGTTAAAATCACCTTTGCATAATTAATCGTGTGCGCGCTATACAAAAACGTATTTTTTATCTAAGATCAAATAGTTGTCTACCAAAACTTTGAAGCTATACATTATATCTAACTAACCAATTTAGGGACAACGATATTATGTACAAAAAAAAAGATGACGTTTAATTATATGGATTTCGGTAACATTAATTAGGGAAGAAAAATATTGTTATACGATAATCAAATTATAGATGGAATGCTTCAGTTAGAAAAATAAATCTATATAATCGTTTTGGTTTTAATGAACGTGTGATCGTATGATAATTATTGAATTAATGTTCTCGATGATCGTGCCAAGCCAAAATTTACATTTTTTAATTTGATTATGCACAGGATGATATGAATTGGATCTCGTCACACGTGTTGGTTCAATTAGTACGACAAACTTGCATTCGCAGCAAAAGGGATCAAACAATAAAGGAAATACAAACTGTCCAACGAACGAAATGTACATAGAAAAGGGCCTAAATGACAATGATGGATTCAAGAGTCGAGAATGCGAGACCTATGAACCTCGATCGATCGTCGAGATCGTCTGTTATGGGCGCCGCAAATGCTCGGTATGTTAAAAGCTCGCGCTCTTCTACGAATTCCGGGGTATATTGAACCATCCGCGCAGCGATATTCCGTCGATCCCTCTCTCACTCTCATTCTCGCTCACTCCCACGGAACGATTAAGCGAGCTTTCGAGGTAATTAAGATATAATCGATCTTGCCCGGCCAACCGATCGACCATCTCACTCTCTCTCTCTCTTTCGAATTCCGACCCCAACTGCACACCGGTCCAATATATAATATGTATACGAGGCCCTACAGGCCTCCAGAATATATTCGTTTTTTCAGAAATCGTGTACACATATCCGATCTTATATCGTCATCGCCGCGCTGAAAACACGAGCTCGCGCGCGCGCGCGCACACCGTAATGAAAGTTATGTTCGCGGGCTGTTAAAGGTAATTTGCTGCGGTGAAATTAATTTTCGAGGAAGTTTGAGAGAGAGAGAGAGAGTCGGTTGAAAGTTCATTGTGTTCTTTCGTGTATATATCTCGACGAGACTTTCACGCTCGCGCGCGCTTTTGTGCACATGCCACTTTTTGCGAGTCTTTTAAATTCTTCGCTTTTTTTGTTGTTGTAGGTTACGATGCAGCGTATACGAAATTTCAAAGTTGTAAAAAGTGCATTGAGATGTTTTTTTTTTTAATAGTAAAGAATCGAGTTTACCTTGTTCGAATATATATTATAGTTTGGCACATGATTTATCAACAAATTGTGCCCCTCGTATATATTTTGTTGTGCGTGTCGTAGATCCTTCTTTTATGTAATCCATACCCCTGATGACTTTTAAATTGATGCATCGTTACAAAGCAGAAAAAAAAGGTAGATAAGGCTTATAGATTGTAATCTGGTAAAATAATGATTGGTTCGTATTACCTATTATTATAATGAGCGCTAAACTTGGGCTTATCCATCTGACGGCCGATTATCATTAATAAAATATTAAGGAGAGCCTATATAATTGGCCCTACGTAACAGCGTTAACAAAACAATCTTACAAGAAACGTGAAAATTCTTCCGTAATGACTATAATGCAAGGATGGAAAGTAATATCGGGGCTCGAGTATCGGTTTAATTTTATTCGTATTATCAGAATTATTATCTCGAATTAATATTGAATAATAACTAATAATGTGCAAAATGCTTTATATGTATAATATACATGACAATATTACAATCGCAATATTACACTCTGATCTTACTCGTAAACAACAATCTTGAAGGCACCAAAAAGCACCGAGTTATTTTTTCGAAAAACAATATGCATACAACCAGTTTTTCGGTTAAAATCGGGGGTAATTAATTTCTTTTCGAGCCGCGCAGTAATCATGCCTCAATTTTCAGTACAAGAAATTTACCGACTCTCTTTACAAATTAAGTGTACAAAATTCCCGACGGCCGCGGAGCATATATAAAGTAAGTGTTACATAAATAAAGCAGCACATTATCCAGCCATAATATAATTTCCATTTAATAATTGCATAAAGCAAATTATATTAAGCAACTGCTCGTCACATTCCTTTCGACATCGCGTACCCGTGCAGAGTCCGAAAGAGCTTAAAAATAATCGCTAATTAAGTAATTAAAAAAAAAGTGTATACGTGGGATATGGGGAGGGGGGAGAAAACAATAAAATAAAGCGTAGAAAGTTAACAATGTCCGTGCGAAGCTGGCGGGGGGCAATAATAGCGGTATTTAAAGGAGAGCCGCGCGCGCGCGGCTTGGGAAAAATAAAATTATTAAGAGGAACGAGGCGGAATTTCGCGGTAGCAGCAGTAGCAGCAGCAGCAGCAGCGGCGAGGAGCCCGAGCTGGAATATGAACCTCTAGAATCCGGGAGACTCCGCGGACCATTAATACTGGGCGGATTTCATAAATCTCAACGTAATAACTTTTTTACGCATTGCACATGGCGCATAATGACGGCTTAATTATGGTTCCTTACATCTCTCTCTTTTTTTCTTCCTTCCACTCTCTCTCTCTCGCTCTCTCTCTCTCTCTCTCTCTCTCTATCTTTCTTTATCTGGCTTCTTCTTCCCTGGCTCAATCCTTTTTTTCCCCTCCCTCGTTTCTTTATCTTCCTTTTTTTTTGTCACCGTAAATGCATAAATACCAAGGTACAACGGAACAGCGCCGCGGGAACATCGAAGCCTCTCGCATGCGCGCGCGAGACTACATAAATACATAAATATGTTAAAAGTAAGAGGAAGGGACGTCAGTGGTGTATGAAAGAAAAAGAGAGAGAGAGAGAGAGAGATAGAGAGAGAGAGAGAGAGAGAGAGAGAGAGAGATCGTCGAAAGAAGTGGTAGAAGCGCACGCTCGCGCGCATTATGGTAATAATGTTTGATGTTTCGAAAGAGGTTGATAATACTATTTATCTGTCGGGTTAAATTGACAATGGGGAACCCTATACTAAATTTTCACCGCATTCCACGCGTTTCGTTTGCCTTATATTTATTTGACAGATATATCTACCCCGTGATATATATGAAAGTATATATCGCAATAACCGCTATATTATATCGCTAAATCTAGTGCCCCCTTAATACGATCGTAAAACTCGTGGTTCTCCGAATCGTAAAGCCACCATATATATATATATATATATATAACTTTTTTTGCGCCCATTAATTTTTATTTCAATTTTTCCATAATAATTAGTCATTTAGTATAACATATTCAAGATAATAAAGATATATATCGAGCGTTTGTCGTTTTTATTTAAACTATAAAACTAGAGGCGAGATATACGACCCACAAGTGTACTTCGTTACAGTCCGATATATATATATATATATAAGCTTCAACGCACGCACGCATTAGTTTTTCATTTAAATTAGCAACAGTTTTATACAATTTATATACTCCCTATTTTCTGCTTTTGTTTTTTTGCTCACCTATTCCAAGACTACATTACGAACTCACTCGGCTTAATTTATCGTTGCACCAAGTCACACAATAGTGTAAATCAATAAGTTGAGAGAGATAGAGAGAGAGAGAGTAAAAAAACGCACGAATCCCTCTCGAAATGTCTATATCGCGCGAATCTCCCCGCTCGTATAAAAGCTACAATAGCTCGGAATTAATAAGCTCGCGCAGAGGCCATGAGAACCGCTGGCTCGTCGACGCGCAGAGGGATTTCGCCGTAGTAGCTGCAGAGTGTGTATATGCGAGCGCGAGCAAGCGAGCGCTTAAGCCGAGGGGGACGAAAGAGGATAAAGAAGGGAAGCGAGTGAGAGAGAGAGAGAGAGAGGAGAGGAGAGAGAGAGAAGGTAGCTGGTACAGGATTGGTCGGGTGTCTGGCAGACAATTACTCTGGTGGACCCCCTGCGGCTGCGATGGATGTCTCTCTTGTCCCAGGGACCCCACAGTCCAAATGCCATGTTCCTGCACTTCTCTCTGTATGTGTGTGTGTGTGTATATTTGAGCTGCGCGAACACACATTTATTTATCTCTATCTAACTCGTATATATACACACAGTAAAGAGCGTGGAAGGTTTTGCGGGGGAAAAGAAAACGAGGAGCGGCTCACTAAACTAAAGCCCTTGTCTATACGCGCGACTCGTTGCCCAATCTTCTACCACTCTTACGACGTGTGTATCCTTTTTTTCCCCCTCTCGTTGCATCTTGGCCGCAAAGCTTTTGTTTTCGAGCGGTAGTTAATAGCTACAAATTCGATCGATTGAACGGTATGAAACCTATAGGTATATGGGATTTGATAATGTCGTACTTCGGAGGGTATTATTCAGATATAGATACTTATAAGAAGAGAAGGAAAATTGAAGTTGATGAAATTTCGGATACGGTCAATTATATAGTTTATGAATTTTCGGTGCCTCAGCAACAATCAAAACTCGCGATAGCTTCAGTATTGCGCTTATTATCACATTATCTCATCAGCTATATCGTAGCATATATAGTTTTTACTGTAATAGTAATTCCTGCGCGCGAGATACTATGTTTATAATGGTAGAGCGCTAAAATAGGTCCCTTCTAATCGCTTCCAACATAGATTTTATTCTAAAATCTATGATAATGTTCCTCCAGTTAGAGCTTCACTAAAATTTGTTCAAAACTTTTAGAATATAATTGATCGCAAAAATTCTAATAAAGGTAAATCTAGTTTAATAGACTTTCCGAACTTCGAAAAGTTAGAAAAAAAATTATTACGGTTTTTCAATGATTTTTAACTTTTGAAAATTATTCTTACCAAACACACATTCAGCGTTCATCAGCTAAGAAATTTAATTCGATCATTTTCAATTCCCACAGCTCTAAATTTCTCCCTAACTCAATCGTAAAGATCGTTCAAATATTGTGCCACCGACGAAAAGCGAAAAAAAGAAACCATCGAAACGGCAACATAATTAATTATACAAGCACGAGATAAACTATAGAGACACACTATTTCGCGCTGACTTAGTCCGTTCCCAAAGAAATACATAAGTGAAAAGGGGAGAGAGAGATAGAAAGAGAGAAGAGAGGGAGAGAGAATGAGCTTCTTACAGAGGCGCGCCGATATAAACTGTTTGTTTAGTTGATATATCGCCGAGATAGTTATCACCTTATGCACTGGGCCGTACGCAGCTGACATTTATCAGGGCTCAAACACACACATACACACATACACACACACACACACACACACACACACACACTCGCACACGTATAAGGTCGTTCTCTCCTTTTGCGGTGGCGCGAAGCTCGGCTGGGATTGTCGATTTCGCCTGGCGATTAACAGAAATTACTATTATCGTGGGAACTAGATTTTGCAGTTTTGACAGACGAGAGCTGCGCCACGCTTATATAGATTAATTAAAGCCACTTTTTCAAGGACTCGAGAGAGCTGCTTATATACCGCGAGCGACGAATCGCGATCGAGAACTAGATGTGGAAATGTTTGACTATCAAATTTCGATCTTTCTTTTACCTCCGCATTATTTTTCAATTTAATGTGGATCACTCCTCTAAATGGTGCATTTATTTATTTTTAATCCTTCTAAATTTTTTGTTTGGAAAGTGCGAGTCGATAACTAGAAAATTTGTAATTCAATAGGCGTACGAAAGCGTCAGTCTCATTGTCTACTATACTTCATCGACATCTTGATCAGGAAACAATTAACACGTTCCACAAGCAGTCAAGCCTTATACGATGTTCATGTATACATATAGGTATATAAATGAGCAATTACAAACTATATGAGGAAAGGCAGACGAGACAATGGGCGCCTAATGAAAATCTATACGAGAAACCACAGAATGAATAGTCAGGGCGCAGATCGGACACGCGCGCCTGGTAAATGCAAAAGGTTCGTCTTTTTGATTCTCCCGTATATATATATATATATATACATCGAACTCGGCGAGCTGCTGCTGCTGCCTCTCGTTCCTCGCAGGCATTTTAATGGCGTTATAATATATGTATGTTTTACCACACGAGTGGGTCCGAGCTGTTGTAACCCATGTACACACACACACACACACACACACA
>UELV01155397.1:0-11703 GCA_900490015.1 Megastigmus stigmatizans
TACCAGACCTGAATTTATTTTTATTTAATGTAATCATATTACGTGTATATGCAATGTATGTATTATAACCTCAAATAGTTTTTCTATGAACGTTGTAATTTTACAAAAAACATTGTGATTTCGCCATATATTGTAAATTCGCTATGCAAGTTGTAATTTTACTATAGAAATTTTTATCAGATCTTGGCGAATGTAAAATTACAACCGCAAATGAAAAATTACCTAAACGTAATAATTTTACCACTCTCAATGTTGGACACCCTGATTACCTACTCTGAACGTAGTATTTTTACAAAGGTTTTTTTTCAGTGCACATAGAAAAGTGCAAATAACAGCTGACTCCGAACAGTCCGGTTCGAAAGGCCGGCTTATATGAACTGAATTCATAATGAATTCGTGAGTTGGTGACTCACTGCGGAAAAATGCCTTTTGCGAAAAGTCAGGGTTCCAATACTTCTTGGAAAAACCTGTTATATTGAAATTTATAAAAGAAATATATAGTATGTGAACAAAATGAGCCAATTCATCACTGTACAGGGTAAGAAACGCATTTTTAACGTTTTTTATAACCTCGTTAGCTGTTTGTTTACATTATTTTCGTATCACTGGTACTGCATAAATAAACTGTATAAAGTTAAGCTTTTGATTTTTAATGGACTTATAGTTGGACAATGTGGAAATCAAATTGGTTCAGCTTTTTGGCCATTGGTGTTGCACGAGTATGGAGTACAGACTACAAGTGCAGGAGTCAATTACTTGAAAATGCACAAAAATTACAATAAAAACAGTATAGAACTTTCTGATGCCTTTGATAGCTTTTTCCATATTCCAGATCAACGAAAAGATTGTGCCTTCAAAAATGTGTCTGATTTGGAATTAGCAAATGTTAAAGCAAGAGTTTGTATCTTAATTTTGTAAGTGTCAATAAAGTAACTTGTTATTCTAATTTAAAGTTCACGAAAAAATGGCTCATATAATCATATTATTTAGATTGTATTTATTAGCAAATTTTGTCATTTTTTATTAATAGTAATTATGTTTTACTGATATTCTAAGATTTGATATAAAATTACTTGGGAGTAGATTTTCGATAGTTTTTTTTTTACAAGATCAATATTTTATATATAATACAATTTTAATAGATGAGTTACTTTATTATTGCACATTAAAAACAGAATATTATTGAATCATAAATATGAAATAAAAATTTTATTATAACAGGCAGTATTAATAGATATGGAAGACAGTGTTGTTGGTAGATTTCACCAAGGTCCATTATGTAACTTATTTGATCAAACCTGTACAGTATCAAATTACCCAGGATCTGGCAATAACTGGTTTATAAATATTCATATTTTTATAAATTATATTAATAATCTATTTATAAATAATTATTTAATGTTCTTTTAGGGCAGTTGGCTATTATACCCATGGCATAGATTACCATGATAGACTGGAAGAAACGATAAGACTGACAGTTGAAAAATGTGATTGTCTTCATGGCTTTCTTGTGATACACTCATTGGGAGGAGGAACAGGTTCTGGATTAGGAACTGCAACATTGAAACTATTAGATGATTTTTATCCTCATGTTGATAGGTATGGAAAACTGCGTGTTTTTTATGTATAAAAGTTCAAAACTTATAAGATCAATAAATTTTTTAGATTTGTTTCCTGTGTGTATCCTTTCAATACCCAAGATGTTGTTACAGCTCCTTATAATGTTCTATTGGCAACTCGAGAATTAATTGAACATGCCACGTGTGTGTTTCCAGCTGAAAATAGAGCTCTTCAAGATATGTGCAATGTTTATATGAACAGTAAAAGGGAAAACATAGATCAGGCAAAGTATAATGCTTCATGCTTGCCGTTTCAAGATATGAACAGTATTATTGTAAATATGCTTTTACATTTAACAAGGTTTGCACTGTCAAGTTTTTAATTTATAAATTTTCTAAATATTTTATAAAAAATAAAGTAAAAAATATTAAATTTATAAAAATAATTCTGGTATAATTCAAAAATACGAAAAAGGATAAATATAAAATATCTGTAATCAATACTTCTCAATTTTCAAAAATTAACAAAAAAAAAACATTTTTATAGTGTCCAAAAAGATAGATAGTACAAAGATTTTTTTAGTTTCTTAAAAAGTTAAAGACATTGATTAGTTAAACAAAACCAATTGTTCATTTAATTTTTGAATGAAAATATAAAAGAAAAACAAAAATTCATAAAAAGAAATACTTCAATAATACATAAAAAATTATTTATAGTGGTTCAAGATTTCCTGGGCCTTTAAATACTGACATGAACGAATTGGCAACAAATCTCGTTGCATACCCTCAGTTACATTATATTTTTAGCAGTGTAAGTCCTGTAGCACTTACTGCTGCTCAAATTGAAACAACTAATAGTACAAAGTATGTATTTTATATAAATTAATTTAATACATTTCGGCAGTACTTGCAATGTTACCATTTTTTTTTAAGATTCCAAGACGAATTATTCACGAATGCATGGTCTAAAAATAATCAGTTAATTAAAGTTGATCCACTGCAGTCAGGATCACTTATAGTAGGAGCCGCGCATATATACCGCGGTGATTCTTCTTTAACTGACATAAGAAGAAATATTGAAAGGTAAGTAAATTTTTTTAAATGTAAAAATATTTATTTTTTTGCATAACTTGATTAAAGCAACGATTAAAATATATTTTAATGATTCGAAATACACGTTTTTCGGAATACCTCGGCTAAAGAAAATGATACTGAATCAACTAAAAAAAGGAATTAAAGATTAAAGGATAAGCTTTATAGTGGCATTCATTAAATTTAGAATAAAATTTCTTCTCAAATCATTGATTACAAAAATTCAGAATAGCAAGTGTTTTAGGTGTTTAACTCCATTTTCAATGCTGAAAGTGTTTTTTTGGCCTAGTAAGCCGAAAGTACCACTTCCTCTCGTGGTCCCCATTCGAAAATGTTGTATTTTCGTCCTCACTAGGCAAAAAAATATTATACGCTACTCTGAAGAAAAATTGGCCAATCCAGAGCCGATGGCTCGGCTGTCAATTTCCACGAGTTCTGGACTGTTCAAATTTTTTCCTTCCTAGTGGCGTAATCTACTATTTTTTTTTCTATTTAAGCTATTATAATTCTTAAGAAAGAATTATTTAGCAAGGAAAGATACATAGGAGTTGTTACATGTTGGTCGTGTACATAACGTTACAGTTTCGAGGTGATTTACATTTTCTTTTGGTTTTTACAGTTATACTGGAAGTATAATATCTTAGCTCCTAATGTATGAAATTAAAAAAATCAAACGTAGTCTTTGATTCAACCAAAACTATCCTCAAATATGTCTCTTGATTTTTCAAAAAATAATTTTATATTCAAATATTGAATTGAAGAAATAATTTATCCTGAATATCTGTTAATCTGTATTTTAGTATTCATTTTGCTTGCTTGCTTTAATAAGATGGATTTTTTTTTATTAGCCAGTTAATAAAATTTAAATATCTTCAATCATAAATTTTTACATAGTTACTATAATATTTAATTAATATATGTTAATCTTATAACTAGCAAAAAAGAACATTTAATTTTTTGCTTCTTACGTAATAGTTTAATATAAAAATTTATATTTGGTTTTATAGATTCCAAAATAAAGCAAAATTTACTAGTTGGAGCAAAGAAGCCATGAAAATAGGTTTATGCTCAGTTCCACCTGCAGGTCATCCAGCTTCACTGCTGTGTATGCTGAATTCTACTTCGATGTCCTGTTTATTTAAAGACATTATTCAACAATTCGATAGGTTGTACAAAAAAAAGGTAATTGAAATAATATAAAGTTGTATTTCCAAAGTCTTGCACATTTTAATTATTGCATTATTTTAAATACAATTTCAATTGCAGGCTCATATTCATCACTATTCTCAAGTTGAACATTTTGAGAAAGAAGATTTTATTGAGAGTAGAGAGAAGATAATTAGTGTATTTGATCGGTACATGAAAATCGAAAAACAAAGTCCAATTAGGATTTCCAGGTTACAGCTAAATTAAGCCATCTTTTGTATAAAAGGATCAATATTGCTATCTCATAACTTTGTTTCTTCTGCATTGTATTAAAATAAACTTACTTTTAAAGCATACTTTAAGAATAAATATTAATGGTATTATATCAATCATAAGAATAAATTATGATGTTTATACAATATTATGTTCAAAGTAATTTTTTATTCATTATTTAAAATCAAAGTTTAATACTGATAAAGCTTTATAACAATTTCAAATTACTACACATGTGTCTAGTATTTACAAGAACAGAAGATAAAATGTATTAATAAAATGTAATAAATGAAAAATTTCTTATAGTTTATTATTAATAGCATTTGTTCACAGAATGTAAAATTACCTCACTAAGAAATAAAAATTATACATATATATAACATATTTAAAAAAAAAAACATAGTTTTATCCATCGTATTCATTTCATAAATCACGACAGTCACAAATTGTTGGCTTGTTAAGTGCTTCAGTTTTTACTTTTAAAGTCAAGCGTTCTTTGAATGAATCGTAACAGCTGAATTGCAAAGCATCTTTGTATATAACAGAATTTCATATTTAATAGTTGTTAAGAAAATTAAGCTAGCTGACAATAAGTGCCCTTAACTTCTTTAACTAGCTGGTATTTGAGGTAGACCAAATTCATCCACCAAAACTCCATCCTAAAAGGAAATAAAATGGCTTAATAATGACTACTCAATCAAAATAGTTTTTATTAATATAAAATTGAAGAATAAAAATTGTTATCAAAGTTTTTGACTTTTTGCATGATTATAATAGCTATTTTTTTTACATACAAAAAGTATGATTAAAATGAGTGAAGTTTTAAATAAAAATTTAATGAGAAAATAGAGTAGAAAATGTACCTTATTTGTAACAGAGGCTGCACCAGGTTCCTTATCAGGTGCACTAGGTGCTTTAATAGCATCATCTAAGTAAGATGTATCTGTATCTAGAGCCAAATCGTCCCCTAGAGCATCCAATTCTGCAGCCAGTTCATCATCATCGATTTCTGGCATTCCATAACTTCGACCCATTGCCTCCTGTACCTCATCTGCTTGTTCCAACATATCTGCTAAATCATCTTGCATATCCTAACAAAATAAATTTGTTTACAATAGAAATTCATTTATATCTTATTGTGTTTAATACTTTGTAAATAACCGCTAACAAATATAGTCTCCAACTTTTAATGTCTTATAAACTATTTTTACAGTCTGAATTTCTTAAGAAAGATTATTAATAAAGAAATAATTTATAAACTGATAAAATTCTAAAGAAGTAATAAAATATCCACTTGGAACTAAACATGTTAAAAAAGTTTATCTATTTCAAAGTCTGAATTAAAAACCATCATAAATATGTAGTAAATTTAAAGTAGCATATTTTGAATAAACTTGTAGATTTCTCCAAATACTTTCAAGTTTAAGTTATAAGATCTTGAAGTGCTCTTATTAATGAAGTTTCCTGCTTATATGTAGTTTAAATTATACATAAATAATAATGGATACATTAAAAATTGACATATTAATGCTGTAATAACTTTTAATACTACTATTTGATAAGAGTTACGAAAATATTTTTACCTCAATGTGATCAATATTTATATTTTTGAACTCCTTTTGCATTTGTTTGACACCATCTTTCATAGCTACCACTGTAGCCTGTGTGTCTTTTAATGTTTGGGTGGCATAATTTGCCTGCTCCATATTAAAGGCTTGTTGGCGTAAATTGTCAACCTGTGACTCATACATTTTTCTTTGTTTAAGCACCCGTAATGCTTTGGCTTTTACTGCATTCTTAGCTGGTCCATCTCGCATTTTTGCCATCTGATCTTTGAATTTTTTCAGCTCTGCATCCAGACGTTGAATTTTCTTCTCTGCCGAATCTGCTCGACCGTCAACCTAAAAGTTGAAAGACAAATATTTCTGTAAATATTTTTATATATATATTCATGTAAATAGTTACATATGCTTAGTGACATATTTCATAATTAGTTTATAGTTAAAAAAGGTAGTAAAAGTACAATATATCATTTGACAATAAAGGACTTCATTTTACAGTAAACATAATAAATAGAGTAAGTACCTATATTTATTCACATTTCTTTTCAGATAAACTTGATACATATAAATTTTTTAGTAAGTAAAACCAAATAACAATTTTGTTAATGTTTTTTAAAAATATCTGTTATCTATAGTTTTACAAAATATTGTCCTTGAAATGTAAGAAGGGATAGGCGTGAATCAGTCATAATTCTACAACCTAACCTAAAAAATAATGTATATGCCAATTTAAATAAACAACTCACCCCAGCTATGCAATCATTTATACTTGGTGGAGGTTCTTTAGGTTTTGCACGTCCAAACAATCGATTCATTTTATTAAACTTATGGTTAACTTAGTTTATTTTAGATACTTTATATAGAAATTTAACAAAAGTTTCAATGACAGCGACGTAGTTGGTTATTATACCTTTATCAACGAATATGCGTATATATATATAATATATACTTATTGCTAGTTCTACTGAAGTTAGCCAGGAAGCAACGACCATCTGTCGTCCGGTCCGACTGCTGACAAATGATTCTGTTCTCTACGCATGCGCAGCACCTATTTTAGTATTTTTTGCAAAGATGTTTTTTAAATGTATTAGCTACCTAAAATGAAAACAATATTTACAAAAATCGAAATTTTTTTCAAAGCTGTTAATAAAAAGTCTTTTGTTGACACGTATTACGCATGTGTATTAACCCTTAGCTAAACCGAGTTGAAATCCGAGACACGTAAAGAACCAAATAACGATCTATAATACCATATAACTGACACCAATTAATAATATCAAGATATTTTACGCTGAAAATATAGAATTTTATGCGATTTTATAAATTTACCATAATGGTTATATTTATAATGTTAAAATTTTTGTCGAATTATAGTGTTTTTAACTTCGCGTGGTGTCAGATATCCTGGATACCCCCCTGATCGGTATAGCTATAAGTCTATTAGACTATTAAATTCCGCAATACATGTAATATGCATATAGGTATATAAACGTCAATATGTCAAGATAGTACTAATTGCCATCCTTGTTGAAAAAGTCCAGGTAACTCCTGGGATTAAAATTTAAATTTCACGTAGTTCTTTTTGAGCCCTTGCCCTTCTTGTATCATGTATGTGACGGGTTAACCAATGTTACTTTGGAGATCACGTTTTGGAGGCTATTGATCGTTCCTCTAGTCGAGTCGTCTCCATTGTAGTGAGAGCGCAAAAGAAAAGGTGCGTTACGAGGTACTTTGGAGCGCGACTCGCGAGAAGGAGCGAGATCACGCATTACCATGCGAATGATAAATTCAAACTGATGGAGCAAATTAAGCCTTAATATTCACATTTTTAATTTTTTTTAAATTTAATTAAAATGCAACAATTTAAATGTTTTATAATTTTCCAATATGGGTAGAAATCACAGATTTAAATTTAATATTTAGAGAAATGGATAAGAATTATTGAATCAGTTTTAATCTAATTATTGATCACTTTCAATTCGCTGTATCCATTAACATGGAATCCACCTGGATCTACATAATGGATTCCACCTGAAATCCAACTGGAATCCATGTTGCCTTGCAGCAGGGGAAAGATAAATTTTATCATATTTTAACCATTATTTTCTACTGCAAATCAATTTTAAAGCACGATTTTAGACATTATCAAAATGATAATTAAATAATTTAAAATAATACGTTTAATTTAAAAATATAAGTTAAAATAATCAACTTTGATCAACTTTAATACTTAAAATCTTTTATACTTAAAATCAAGGAAAATTAGGAAACGAAAAGTATCTTTTTCCATATGGGAACTTATACATATAAGAACTTACTTTTTGATTTCTAATTTTTATAACATGCGAGATAACTTATGTATGAACTTATGTAAGAACTTACGTAAGAACTGATCTCAGAACAATTAAGAATTCCCGATTATATTTTTTATTATGTATATAAGATAATAACTAATATAAGTTGAGCTATAAAATTTTTATCAATGTATAAGGAATTAAGCTTTTTAATATTATATTTTAAAGTTTTTTTTAAATCAATGAAAATGTAATAATTTAGATATTAAAACTGAATTCCCCAGTTTGCATATATTATCATCCGCATAGTATCACTAAATATGTATAACATTTAAGATCTGAAAATATCCACCTGGTTTCACCTGAATATCCGCAGTCCTAAAATCCAGGAAAATCTAGCGGGATTCAGCTTAATATCCAGGTGGGTTATCCAGCAGAATCCTTTTTACCGAAAATATAGACGTTATGGGTAATCGAAACATTATGTGGGTTATATCTGAAGCCGTGGCTTTATAACGCTATAAGTTTTTATGTAAAAGTTTTGGGGAAACATCTATAAATACAGTGTTTCCGATAGTTTTAGATTCATATTTCAAACACCGTCACCAGAATAAAATTGGTCTAGATATGGATTTAAAAAGCATAGCAAAACACTTGCTATTTCGAATTTTTGCAGTAATACGATTTACCAAATAAAAAATTTTGCCATATTTTAATTAGTTACTCTATGAAGTTACCTTTTAAGCTATAATTTAATTTTTTATTTAACTATGTACGAATTTTTTAATGGAATGTGCTATTGTCGGAAAGATTACCTCACCGGTTTTTACATTTAACAAAATATATAAAGATAGAGGATAATTTTTGGAAAAAACTCTCTGTCACCATCTCGATAATGATGTAAACATTACGTGGTTTAACTTTAATGAAATCCCATCCACAATTCACAGAGACTTTTGTTGTCGAAAATTTCGTTCGTAATTCACGACAATTTTTTCTCCGAAATTTTCTAACATGAGTAGAAAATAAATATTTTCGAATCAGATTTGATGAATTTATTATTGAAATAGTAACACCATTCAACTTCGACCTTTTTACTACTTTGATAGATTCTCTATTTTTAAATATTTTAAGACATAAGTTGTTAAATTTGATGCGACAAAACTTTATTTTCTCTTCGAGTTACAGCTAGAAAGTTCAATTACATATTAACATTTTTGTTACATATATAAAATGGTCTTTTTATCTCTATTTCCTACACTTTTATACATCACACTAGGTATATTTACTAGAAATATAGTGGATAACAATTGCTAATTTCATACACGAAAATCCACGTGGCGGATTTTTACGTGGAAATCTATGTAGAATTAACGTGGATATTTTCAACAGTTTTCATTAAAATTATTTAGCGGTTATATTATGTTATTTTTAAAAATCATTTTTTTTTGCGTAGTGGGCCGAAAGTACCACTTTCTCTCCCGGCGCCTGTTCGAGAGTGTTATATTTTCGTCCTTGCTAGGTAAAAAAATAGTATAAGCTACTCGGGAAGAAAATTGGCCAGCCCAGACCTCGTGTTTGCCACCCTCGCCACAATTTACACGAGCTCTGCACAGTCCAAGTTTTTCCTTCCCTAGTGGCATAATCTTTTATTTATAAAAATTGTTTTAAATATTGATAATTTATGGTTTTTGGTTGCATGTACATTGCTAATACAAATATATTAAAATAATGAAGTGTTGTATCCATCAAGCAAAGTTCAAAACAATTTTAATGTCTAAATATACCTATAATTTTTTTAAAACATTTAAATATCTTAAGGAGGGATCCTGCTTTAGAAGACCTGAAAAAGCTTTTTTTTGGGAATTTATTTAAGGTGGAAAAGAATAATTGAGCCCAGTGAACTTCTTGGGATACTTTCATGTGTATACTCCACAAAAAAAATTTTAACATTAAACAATGAAATAGAGACGATTTATGTGCATTTCCGTAGAGTGCCTCGTCACTGAAGTCTCCAATCGGTGGGAAATATACAGGTCGTAACTCTTGTCCCAAACAGAAAAACCAAGAAAAATTCAAATTTTCATATATTTTTCTTCTATGAGTGAACTAAGAAAAATCTTTTTACCGGGTTTGAAAAGAAAAGCATGCTTTAAAAAAAATCCCTTGAACTTGATATAAAAATTGTTTAAAAATACTTTTTCAACAATCTTTTCAGTTCAAATAGAAGAGGGATACAAAACTGATGATAACAAGGTTCGGTTCGTTTTAATTGGTCGTCTGGTTTTCTTGCAATCAATGCAAAGTAAAAATGAAAGCTGACTTTGAAAATGAAGAAAACGGACTTCAAAGTTTTCGATAGGAACGCACACTTGCTCGACGTCTCGCTGCTTCAGCTCTGATGTATCTTCGGAAATACTTAGAATTAGACTCTGTAACTTTGGGTACATATTCTTTGATATCTTAGGTATAGATTTAAGGAATAAAAAAAATCTATTTTTTGAACCTCCTAAAACAGGATTCCCCCTTAAATACCTATAGCATCTTTGTCCGTCCAAAAAATTCCTATAGGCATCTATATAGTACCTTTACAAGGTGCCATTTTTACACGTAGACTTGTTATGGGTGGAATTTGAGGCTGCTGTAAATGGAGCAAAAAGCGTTCATTGGAGCACTTATCGGTTTGGATCTTCCAACATACAGCAACAATTATATTTTTACGAATCAAGTCCCTGTTGCAATTCCAGCTGAAAATCCGGGCGGATATTTTTAACAGGGGTGTCACTTATTGAATTAACTATCGAAATGGTGCATCACATATAGTAAAAGGCGTAGTTCCCGAGATCTGATTGAGGCTACTGAAGAGATTGTGTGACCATAAGGTAAAAGATCTCAGAAGCAGGAATCATCAACGTCCATGCCAGAGACGACACGGGAACAGGCTTCACCGCACTGCATCACGTAGTTTTCGCAATAAATATAGCTCTGAAATGCATTTGGCACAGAAATGACTGCATTTTGGTTATTAGGCAAATTGAAGTCGAAAAAACCGGTTTTGAAATTTGCAGCTTTCTGGGTCCAGAGGTCCTACGCGAAAACAGAATTTGAAAGTTTTATTTGCGTATATCTCGAGGACGGCATTAATCTACGACAAAATGATTTACACCGAACAAAAGGGCGTAAAAGTTTTCATCCTATACGATTTTTTAATAAATTGACAAGAAATGAACGCTGTGGGAGCGAGAGAGAGACTTGCCATTCCACAGACGACGTAAGCCTCTCTCGCTCTCACAATGTCTAATTCTTTTCGATTTATTATCTTGGAACTTTGCACTTGTCGGAATCGAGTAAAAAATCGTTTCGGATGTACCATTTTACGCCCTTTTGTTTGGTGTAAACCATTTTGTCTTAGATTAATGCCGTTTTCGAGATATAAGCAAATAAAAGTTTCTAATGCGATTTTCGCGTAGATCTAGGAAGCTGCAAATTTAAAAATCGATTTTTTCGACTTCAATTTATCGAATAACTAATTACAGAACTATTTTTACTGGACTATTTTGAAGCATGGAAAGTTTTTTCCAATAACTATAATCTCTATATTATCTTTCCGACCATAGCACATACCCTTATATATGCTGTTCTATTGTATTTAATTTATTTGTGTTTCATTGGTCTTAAGTTCATATAATTTTAAGCTATGTTATTTTTTAAAACCAAACAGATTTTAAATTTTTATATTTTTAAACGCACACACACATATATATATATAAATATCCT
>UELV01155400.1:2442-16713 GCA_900490015.1 Megastigmus stigmatizans
GGGGGGGGGGGGAAGAAGAGTCGAACCTTCGCCGCGGCCGTGCACATGCAGTTGCGGAATTGTAGCGATGCATAAGCGCGCACGTGTATTGCACACATACACGCACACACGCATACGCGAGTCACGTATGTATAAAACGCTCGCTCGCGCGACACGTAATCAGCCAAGGCTTACGTCAACTAGTGAGCGGTTCTGGCAGTAACTGCGCGAGATCCAGTCTCTCTCTCTCTCTCTCTCTCTCTCTCTCTCTCTCTCTCTACATACTCTCCTTTGCCTTCGTGGATGCAAGTCCGTGTGTATATATGTGTGTCTACACTGTGTGGCCTCTCGCTCTCGATGACGTTATTATTGTTAGATTAAGAGCGGACACTCTCTCTCTCTCTCTCTCTCTCTCTCTCTCTCTCTCTCTCTCTCTCTCTCTCTCTCTCTCTCTCTTTTCTACTCTATAGAACAGACTGCGGCGCGAGATAAGAGGCGTTGTAATATCGCGCGTGTATTATATGCTGCCTTGTGTCACGAGTGGTACTGCGAGGGAAGAATGATTTTTATTGGATATGTACTCGAACGACTGTTGGCGTTTATTTATGGTTATTAACAGGCGACTCTCGCGCGCTTTTTCGATCATTCTTGTTTGGTCGTTTTTTATAGTAGGGTCAGCTCTGTTGAGTCTATGGTTCGGATGGAATGTTGGTGTGATAGCCGGAGTGTTCATGTCGATGTGTTCGGTAAATTCAAGATTGGAATGACAAAATGAATGATAAAATGGTATTCGAACGCAACAGATGCTTCTAACATAGTTTTAAATAAGTGTCAGTCTCAATTTACAGTCTTATTATATTTATTATAAATAGATATGCTTTCGGAATTAAAATTTAATTAAACTTATCTTAAAGTTTAGTCGTTATCATTCCGCTGATATTAATACTTAGGCAACAATGTAATCTCAGGAATTTGTCTCTCGAAGTTTTGTGATTCCATCTAAAATAAGTCAACCTTGATCGGTATTGAGTTTGATCATCTGTCAGTGATATGTATATGCGATATGAAATTAAACTTGTTAGTCACGTTTTCGTGGCGCTGATGATAATCGATCGACGTTTGAGATAACAACCAAAACATTTGTCATACTCGCATAAAAATATTCTATGACAATTCAAATTTGAAAATGCTTCTCTTTCTTCCCATACCATGTCAATGCAGTGAGAATTTTAAGTCTCAAACAACTTTTCATTGCGCTATTCTTCCATTCACATTCTCAATTCGATTCAATTTACAGATAGCGATATCCTCTATAGAACAATCGATATTACGATCAAACACATCGGATGCACCACTTCACGCGAAACACGCCAACTCGCGACCTAGTCCAATCTAAACAACCAACAGCACACCCTGTGTGTATAATTACACATTAAGCTCACAACTGCAATGGGGACAGACATGTACGAATCCTCCGTTGGTTGCGTGAGCATTGCGTGAGCTCCCGAGAGCGTCAGACCGGAAGTGGATTTATCGTCGAAAAAAAAGGAGTCTTACATGGCGAAACGAAAGGATTGTGTTCTCTCGGTCGACCCTTCTTCGCTCCCTCCCCGTCATGCACTTCATATCCGCGCGCACGCGCTTGGCTTCCGCCTTGAATTATTTCGGATTTCCGCGTGTTAACTCGTCCGACCCTTACAATTGCATTCCTTTTTTTACCCCCCTACCTGTGGCTTTGGGACTTGTTTTCGTACTGGATTCTATTGTCACGTGCTAAGTGGTTTTTCTGGTGTGTTTTTATTTACAATTTATAATTTTGCATCAGTTCAAACTGTTGTTTAAGAATATTTTACCAAACTTCATAGCTATTTTTAGATTCGCAAACAAAATCTCGAAAGATAAATCCCAGAATAGCAGAGCCCGACTAATAATCGAAATGTAGAAAAACCGTGGAAAAAAAGAGTCGAGAGCTGAAGAAAAGAAGGAGGAGGAATTAGGCCTCAAGGATAACGGCGACGCACACGCGCAGCATGAGGCGCACAATCAGTGTGCCGAAGCTTACTTGGAAGTGATTTCTGTGCGACGTACAATTTTTGCTCCTTTCTCTCTCTCTCTCTCTCTCTCTCTCTCTCTCTCTCTCTCTCTCTCTCTCTCGCTTAACTCCTCTTCTTTCCGTGCTTGTGCGCGTGCAGCGACGCGAGCTCGTCCGAGGAATCGATTATGTTTGTATGCGTCTATACTGTATACGTGGCCTCTGCTAATTCCAACTATGGTTGAGCTTCGAGACCATTTGTCGGCAGGACAGAGACAGACTCGGTGATTTTTACGTTCGAATAATTGTTCCGTACATTTGCATGGATTATGCGTTGTTTTTTGTTGGTTCGTGCTCTGCTCGAGGAGGTGCGTTAGTCGTTTTTTTTTGTGGCGTGTATGGTCGTTTTTGCTTATTATCTAATTTTGGTTGTGTTGGTCTTGGAGCTGATATGCTGATTGACTAATGAGACTTTCCGGCAAAGTTATTTTAATCAGCCAGAGTATTTTTATACCACACACATGTTTACACTTAGAAAAAAAATAGAATACTATTTTAGATTGAACCTGAACACTAAATTAGAAAAATATAAGTAGGTTTAGAATTGACAAAAAATTGTACATATTTCATTTATGTTTTACAACAGATAAAAAAGTTGTATTATAGTCACAGTGAACGGAGTACGCAATAGAGGAATCCATATTTGTGATCGCCATATGGCATTGTTATCCCCCCAGTAGTTTCATCAGTTTGCTGCCCTCATAATCAATAACAGGGTTCAACGTGAAGTCACATGAACGAATTTACATGTTTTACTTTCAGTTATTTACGTACAGATTAGCGTATCAAGTCGATCGTTTTTATATATATTTATAATATTATTTTACACATTTCTCTTTTGTTGTTTCGTTTCCGTGTCTGCATTCACGTCTTTATATTCCCAGAGCAACTCTTTTTTTCTGTTCTTTCCTTTTGTCTTCGCCTACACGTGAAGCAGTTACGAGTTTACAGGAGAGGCTTACAAACTGGTTTCCTACATACTCTTGTTTACGCTTTGTATTTCAGCCACTTTGAACCTGTATGACTTGACCTGAAAAGTCGGTTGGGCAATGGACTTTCAAGAAATTTAGAAAACGTGTGGGAAAAACTTTTTGTATTCAAAAGATACAATTTATTTTTTTAAAACTCACCTTCCAGTCATACAATTTGATAATCTTATACAAATGGCTTCCGCAAACTTCAATGTTATTTTATTTTCTTGTGCATTTTCGATTACACAAATAAATCATCAACTTGAAATTTCAATTCTTTCTGACCTTATCTGAATTCGGACAGGATTATACCATGTCATCCGTCAATAAGATTTAAGTATTAAATTTAGTCTTTGAATCTAATACCCCATTTTCCTATTACAATCCAACTATTGGGGTCGATCTCACCAATTGACTTTGCGATGATTATCCTGAATTCACATTTCCCCGATTAGATGTTTACCAAAACTTCCTTTATAGCCACATCGCAAAGAAAAGCAGAATATTTTACTTATCACCAACCCATTCAATATGTTTTCTACCCTCCAGCGACAAAGTAGCCGGGTCCACGACCATAAAAAAATCACTAGGACCATTCCGCACGTCTGGAACATCAGGAAAAAAATGAAAAAAAGAATTACGATCGTCTACTCTCGTGTGCAACACGCCGACGTTTCTCTTTTAGCATATCCAGATTCTTATCCAGCGCACGTCATCCACCTCATCCGAACCCATAATCTTCTGATCCGATGAGTATCGGCGAGCGTCGTCTTTCTCATAAACATTATAATAATCAAAGCGAAATGAAGAACGAGGGGCTATAAAGCCACTAGAATACCTAAAAAAGAAAGAAAGGCCAGAGAGGTCAGCCCGAGGATTTAAGTCCCTCTATCGAAACTCCTACAAAAGAGTAATTTAACGTTGGGGCTATTCAATTTCTATCAAACACTGGCACGAGAGAGAAATGCAGGGGAATAGGAGCTAACGCGAGAGAGAGAGAGAGAGAGAGAGCGAGTGAGTGCATAGCCCGGTGTGCGCCAGCCGACGAAGGGGTGAATCTCGTCTACTGCTGCTGCTGTTGGGCTGCTGTGGAGGGTGAGACAGGCAGGAGAAGCCCGAGGAAAAAAGAGCGTAACGTAAAACACGAGGACAGCAGCAGCACCATAGGGATACATGTGTAGACGAGATAATTCGTGCATTTAGTTTTATTATTTTGGGGGTGTGCATACATATGCACACATGTGAAATGTGGCTGGAAGGCAGTTTACGATGTGCACCCTGAATTCACTTCGTTGCCTTTTTCTTTTTCAATAATCCAGCTTATTCCATTAACAACAGTAGGACAATATTATTTTGCTGAGCATTTTTTTTTTTTTCATCCACTTCTATGTTGTTTATTTTTTCTACTTGACAAAACTGAAATAGCTAGCAAAATGAAAAACTTGTACCAAACCGCATTGACTATTCCACGTTCCTGTGGTGTATACGACTCAGTGTTTTGTAAATATACAATGTACCACGCGGAAGGAAAAAGAGACGGGGCATGGATGAAAGAAAGAAATGCAGAAAATAAGAAAGGGACAAAAGGAGCGAGCGAGAGGCAGAATACGATGTAAAATTAAAAAGCCGGTGAAAGGGTCTTTCTCTTGCTCTGCTCTCTCTTGAAAAAAACAGAGTCCACACTGCACGAATATATGCGTGAGAAAGCGTACGCATAAACTGCGCGCACAAGGGTTATAAAGACCGAAGCTAAGCGCTTGATCGGTCTTCGATCCGCTCAACCCCACACGAAGTTATCTTTCTCTCTGACGTTCTCCCTTTTTTTTCTCTGCCTCTAATTTCTCAGTCCCTGCCCACCATCCCTATGTTTGCATTATCAAATTTTTATGACTTATTAATCAAATTGTCGTCTGGCTTTTTACTGCTGACGTTCATCAGTTTTCGATGTAAATGTCACGTACGCATTGTAATTTTCTACCAACTGTGTTGATTTTTGATACAAAAATATCTCCCAGATTGTTACGTGATATATCTTCGAAAACCTGCCATTTTAGTCGATGAGCCTGATGGTGATTCAATTGTCTGAGTGGATTCATGATGGTCTAAAATTAACTTTGAAGTGCTTGTCCGTTACGAATCTCTTCAGGATTACTGCACCCAATAGGAAATTATGATAAACTATTTAGCAGCCGGTATTATTCCCAGCACACCCGATATGTAAAATTAGCTTCGTCTCTACTTGAATCAATATCATAGGAGTTTTAAATAACAGTCAGTTGTATACAGTAAAGTTTCTTTTATTCCTCGCTACTCTATAACGGAAATAGCTAAGAAAGTTTTGCCGATAAGCATAATTATCCAAAGGTTTCTACTATTTCAAACTATTTAATTTATTATATTCTAAACTAGGATTTGGACGTAGATACTTCTACGATCTACTCTTTTTACGCGACAATCCCGAGTTTTCAGCTCTTCATTATAGCTGATGCGGATACAGCAAATGTACACCCCGTTGCCCATGTATCGTATCCGTACTGTCTCTCGCTTTCATTAGCACTTGACATTTTTCCGCGCATCCAGGCGTATTATCATCATCCAGCCTTCAACTTTTCTCATTGTCTGCCAAATCTCTTCCTTCTGTTCGCGTCACTACTTTTCGCATTGCTTATTCCTAACCCCTTCCTCTCTCAATCTTCCTTTTTTCCCCCCCCCCCCCCCCTATAGTCACCCCCCGGTTTTCTCCCTCACCAAGTATACCTCCTATTCTCTCCCTCTCTCTTACCATACAGTTTGTACTGCACAGCATCTGCCTCTCCATATATACTAGAGATATCGAGCTAGAGTCCAACGACCAATGAGTCTCCATGTGAGGAGAGAGAGAGAGAGAGAGAGAGAGAGAGAGAGAGAGAGAGAGAGAGAGAGAGAGAGAGAGATTATAATAAAAGAAGGGTTGTTGCACGCGTCTAGTCGAGGGGTCGCTCTCTTTCTCTCTTTCTCTTCTTTTTTTCTCTCCTCTGCATCCACTTTCTCCACGGCCTTGAGTTTTCGAAGCGAGGTCCGCCCTCTTCTGTCTGCCGCTCGCTGTTCCAGCTACTTCCTCTATTTATCACGACAAAAGATGAGTATTTTATTTATGCCGGCGAGAACAGATCGCAGGATATGAGAGAGAGAGAGAGAGAGAGAGAGAGAGAGAGAGAGCTGAAGTTTTATATTCTAGCGCTTCTGGTTTATCGTTTCCTGTCCGTTCGGCTGACGATGCTTCTTTTTCTTCCGTCTGATACGACGGTGTGTGTATATAGCTTCGTGAACTTCATGCCTCGGCCGCCTCGCCGTTCTCTTTAGCCTTCGTATACCGGCCAAATATTTGTTCTGCATGGGTGAGGTTCGAGCTTGGCGAAGAGACTTTTTTTTTTGTTTTTCCTTGGTAAAACGGTGTTTTAGCAAAGTTCCACGAATGGTTATGTATCATATAAATGATAAAATAGAAATGCGTATGGTTCAAAGTTTGTTACTGTATTGTTGTTGTGAGTGAATTTACAAGATGATTTAATAATTGGTATGCAGATAAATGAATAAATGAAGCAAGTATTTGAAGATGCTAAGTACATGTGCAATTAACGTGCACCATTAAGATATAAATTATAGATTACATGCCTATCTAAGGAACGTGTATAAATATTTAAGACGTTTAAGACCACTAAACTTTTAAGAACATCTACCAGATGAAATAAATAAAACCTTATTCAAATTAAACTTTAAACTCTAAAAAACTAGAATCAATATATAAAACTTTACTATTCAGGCACTAACCTCGTCTCGAGAAGCATTGAACCTCCGTGCATAATCCGTATTCTCATTGACCCGTAAAATTCCGCGCGATGTATTTTTAATTCACCTTGGCTATAAAATATCCTCTTCTCCAGCAAAAAAGAAAAAGCATTGCATATATAACCAGCGAGCGGACGCAACACAGTGCCGAGCATCATTTATCAAAACAAGGCATTCCATAAAAATTAATAGCGCGCGCACTCGACGCTCGTACAAAGATTGCACAAGCTCGTTATAATATAAATATACTAGCGCGAATATCGTTTTCGATGTACTAATGTCCCGTGTTTTTTTTTCTTTCTGTTTCAGGTAAGTGAACTCGACGACGCTTTGCGAGCGCGCTCCGCGGCAATTACGCGCGACACGGAATTTTCCCGTTGGTGTGTACGTAAGTAAGAGAGAAGCAACAGAGAGAAAATTATTATCTTCTCGTGGATATCGAGGGTCTCGGCGTAGGAGGGAAGGAAATCTTAATAATTCACGGGAGATTGATTATTTTCCTAAGCATGCGTGACTTGCCTCGTTTTCAATGTCCTCGCGGTTGTATACGAGCTCTGCGTTTACATGCGTGGATGAAAGTTTTATGGAAAATTGTATTTACCTTTATTTTGCTTTTGGACGATCGGAGATAAAACGTATGTGGATAAGATCAATCTTGAACCGTTAGGTAGGTGAGATTATTTTTAGGCTACAGAAATTATGCAGTAGATAGAGTGACGGTTTCATTAGTTTGAAAGGGGATGCTCCGAAAGCTATTAATTTAAATATCTTCTTTATTTTAAGACTCGAAGAAATTCATACTTTTTCACGTTTAGAGAGATATACCTGCAGTTATAAAATAAAAAATATTACCTAGGTAAAAAATATTCTTTAATGCAAAACTTGAATCCATTTGTCCTTTACTTTGTGACTATGTTTATCATCATATAAAGTTTTACGAGAGAATTTTAAAAATACCTTGAAAAATAATTGGTTAAAAATTCACAAAATTTCGTCTTAACTATTTTTAACGGCGCTGAAATTTTGCTTGAAACTTTGTATAATTAAAGATAATTACAGCATCGAGGGTAAGGAAATTTCAGTTTAATATAAATGGAAATATCTCTTTTTTTATCGTGAAACCAATATACTTTTCCCATTGTGAATGGTAAAACAGTTGCAGTGATAAAAGAGTGTTTAGATTTGATTTAAAAAATTTAATTCTGAGTATTTATATCTGGATTTAATTTTAAATGGTTGTTTTTTCAAAGTCATAATTTTTCTATTAAAAACCGTTACTTTAGTATAAAAATAGAATGAACTAAATTTGGCGCATCGCACGAACTGGTTTTCGACGTGCGTTAAGTATTACACGCTCATGCATGCAGTAGTCATTTTTTACGATAAGAAGAAAAAATTAAGCGCCATTTTGCTTTGACAATTTGCATAGATTTTAGTAGCTTAGAAAATCTAAACTTTCTTTCTTCGTTTTCTCAGAAAATCAGAATAACATTACGCATTTTGACCGATTACGAAATCGGGGCATTCTTATGAAAATGAGAAAATCGTTAGTACAGTTTTGCGACGCGGTGTTTCAGTCCGTCAGTTTTTGCGTTGACAGGAGTTTATTTCTTACAATAGCATTAACGAGCGTTTACTAATGCAACGAGAATTTTCAATAAAGTATCGTCTTACAAGTTGTAGTCGAAGTAATATAATCGCTTGCTTTGTAATTACTATGACGGCTTTGAGGCTTGACTTTCTCGTAGCTTGTGATACCCGAGGTACACAAGACTAAACATTGAAAAATTTCGGAGTAACGAGTTGCCGATCGTTTTCAGTGTTGTTAATTTTTTTGACACTACTCAGAAACTGTCTCACCTATTAAAAAAATATCACGTTTGGGTACAAATAAATGCTTTTACTGTCATAAAAATTGAATAGCAATTTAAAACATTACTAAGTAATTATATTTTGTGCATAATTCACTCTATAGCTGAAAGAAAACTTGTCGCCCGTACTGTACGAAACCCCATAGCTAATACAAAGCATCGCGACTTTCACTCCGAGCAAAGCGAGATACAACGAGACTTTAGACAGTCGCTTTAATGACATCGCTTATCATCCTCGCGGTCGAAAAAATCCCGCGCGTCGCCGGTCTATAACAAAGTAACGCGGCGCAAAAAATCGCCGATCGATCGCTTGGCAAAGGCGAAAAAGTTTCGAATTTCGAGAGGAGACGGGACGTTTAAAACAATGGGGGGGCTTTTCTAGCGGTGCCGCAGTGGCGCCCATTGTTGAATCGCCCTCGATCAATCGCGCGCCGGGAAGAGAGAGAAAGGGAGACTTTATCGCAAGTGTATGTAGCGTCGAGTTTGTTGGCAGTTTCTGCTGCTGTCGCTCGATACCGGCGCGGCGGCTCGATCGAAAATTTCAACAAGCTTGGATCTTTTGGTATTAGAGGTACTGGCATTGTTTCTCTAAGGCTTATAGTTTTTTTAATCTTGGCAAGTCCATGCATTGATTTGAGATATTTTGAATCAGGAAGTTGTCGAATAATAGAATAATCTTTGAGTAATTCAATAAAGGAATATTAATTTTATTATTTACCTTTTGTACGAATTTTAATATTATAATCAATTGAAAGGGAGAGGAAAGAAGATTCTTAGAAGAAAAAAAAATGATTCTACATTATCGCTGCAACTTAAATTCACAATCCTCTTGTTATAGTTGCAGTATTAATAATGGATACAGTATCCATTTAAATCCTATTGCAAATCGATATCCATAGGCTTTGAAGTTTGATCCAAATTAAAAACTCTTTATCTTAAGCTGATCTATTTTATACTCAGCTCAATAGTGTTTATTCATCATAGATCCAATTCTATCAGAATATGCATATTTCCAATCCTTTTGGAACTGATAGAATCTACTGTGCATTAATTCAAGTTGGCATTCGTCATACTCTAAAAGATTCACACCATTATCAATATTGCCAGTATGACTATGTTTTCTCACCGCGTGAACATCCAAAAAAGAAGTCAACGTTTAGTGACTGAGAAATGCGCGTATTCATTAGGCTATCATAATTGGAATGGCTGCACCATTAGTCCTCGGCCACTGCTACTACTCTCTCTCTCCCCCTTTCAACACCCTCGTAACACTAACTCTATAATGAGATGAGCTTCGAGCTTAATGACCAACGTTAACAAACATTTTTCGAGGCGTTAAGTGCTCGGCGCTTTACGAAGTATGTACGACTCCGTATTTAATTATGGTTGAACGCAATGGGTTGATGAGCAACCATGACATTGGACAACATCGCTTGAGGCTATTTGTTTTATCGCATTGATTGCTTATAAGCTTTACTAGTCAATTATAGATTCAATTGCATGCAATTCATGGTATCATGAAGAAAATTTGACAACTTAAAGGATTGGATAAAGCACATATAACATCCTTGGGCTTTTCTTACGTAAGAAAATATGGAGATTTATCTTAAGGGATTCAACTATACGTTGTGAAAGTAACACAAGCAAGCAGCCAATGAATTTTCCGATCAGCTTATTGGTAGAGTACCGGCGTCTGAGCAAGCGCACGGCCCGTATGCGATTCTAATCATTCGCGAGTAGGAAACGCTCTTGACAGTTAGACAATCAAGATGCAGGAGTAAAAAAGAGAAGAGAGAATAGATAGTGAGAGAAAGAATAGATAGTGAGAGGAAGAAGAATAGCAATCAAGGATGGAATCCCTTGCTCAGTTCGTACTTCGTTATTCTATTCGAAGCCTTTCTCTTTTGCTTCTTATTTTCTGACTTACCTCTTTCTATCTTTGGACCCATTTCTTCTTTTAGCCTTTTCTGTATCTCTATTTCTACCCTCCATCTTATTCCTCTTTTGTACCATGCATTATCTGGTTCTTTTTATGAATTTCTTGCAGAGGTGCTTTTTATGAATATCATCCATCAAGGGAATATTTATCTGAATCATCAGAATTAGGATTCTATTTTCTCAGTATTCTTTGTTAATAATAAGATTATACTGACTTCCAAGTGAACTTGCATCTTGAATTCTTAATACACTGCTTATTATGTACATCGAGTTTATTTAATTCAAATTAACATATATTATTCTTCCTCGAACCATGGAGGTTCTATGCTACTTGAAATAAACCATTGCCACTGTACAATTTTACAAAAATTTCCATACTCGCGAGTATTTCCCGTTTTCCTGCTCTTTCTCTCTTCATTTTCCACTTCCATCCTATCCACCTCTCTCTCTCTCTCTCTCTCTCTCTCTCTCTCTCTCTCTCTCTCTCTCTCTCTCTCTCTCTCTCTCTCTCTCTCTCTCTCGTCTTCTCCTTCTGCCTAGTCTTTTGTCTTTTTTCCTGCGGCGGTTCCGAGTGCGCGCACAGCCTAACGGTATACCGGAGCTGCATTGCACACAGGTGAGAGAGAAAGAAAGAAAGAGAGTGAGAGAGAAGCCTTTCATGTGGTCTTTTGAAAATGGCAGATGATGAAAAAGTTTTTCAAAACGCGCCCGCCGGCTAAGTCTGCTGCGCCGCCGAGGGAATTTCTCTACCTTGCCGTGCATTAGGAGTCTATTTTTAGCAGAGGCGTTTCCTTCTTTTCTTTTCATTTTTTCATTCATCAACGTTGTTATGGTGCGCGCGGAGTAATTTCGAGGGATAACGGCGGTTGTGTTGAATTTTGGTAATGAGGCATTTTCGGAAGCACCGCGAAATTTTAGTGATGGAAATGATATCAAATTACATGTACGATCGTTTTTGTGACTTCACAACCAAGTTCTATAGATAGATTGCGCCAGCAAGTAATCAGGACAGAAAGGAAGAATTGTATGTTCAGCTCGCTTCAAAACCACAAATAAAAAAGAAATAAATATCAGGATGATTCAACATCATTACCGTTTTAAAGCACCTGAACTTTCATCTCTACTTATAAAAATTATTAATGATTAGTAAATTCTCTAAGATCATCAAGGTACATTAAGGACCATCGTCTACTATTCCCTTTAAAACTAGTTCTTTGAAGATATTTAAAGGTATGCTATAAAATTTTATAAAGGCATAAAAATACAGTTTGCGCCAAGGCTGCAAAGTCCATAACATAAAATTTTAACTTTATCGCATGATTCGGGCTCTGAATTTATGAAAAGTTTGTAATAGTAGTTTTGAAACAATAACTCTTGCTTATAAAAGCAATCTCAAATTATAAATACGCTCGATAATAAATTTTATTCGCCCAGTTTTAAGAGCAAACCATGGAAACTTGATGATGATCATAATCGTGATGAAATATGGACGCTTTTCGGAGAACCTTTAACCCAAGTATCAACAGATACATCTGTTTACGCAAACGGCATCGGAATAATATTCTGCAATAAATTGCCAAATACCTCCTTAAACAGCTTTTATAGTATAGAAACGAATGTGAACGATCGTTGAGTGAAATGTCGAAAGCCCGAGAAAAGAAAAGTCCCGGTATAAACAAACAGCGATACAGTCGCCGACAGAAGCAGGATCAGCAGCATCAGTTCCGCGAGGTGAAACGCATCGAGAAACGCGCGCCCCCCAGCGGGCGTGCATGGCATCTCGTAGCCCCGGCGGTCCAACGTACATCCTCCCTTTCTGACTGAGCTCTGCTGCTGCTAGGGCCAAGCTCCCTCCCTCTCTCTCTCTTTCTCTCTCGTTCTCTCGTTCTGTCGTTCTCTTTCGTTCTCTCAACCCCTCGGCTACTACTACCACTAGTCTCTGCTGCTGTTTCTCTCGGCAGCGGCGGCAGCAGCGTCCTCCTCCTTCACCTCCGTTATAGCGCGCCTCTCTGCCTTGTTCCCTTAAAGCAGATGGGACACCCCGAGTATTGACCCGGGTCGCTTGTCTTTTCACGACCCCGCACACCGACCCAGGCTACACCAGACTTTACACCCCCTACCCGCTTACAGTGTAACACGAAAAGCTGAATACACACGTACACCATAGACGCTTTTTTCCAGTTGATAATGCTGTGGGGGTTGATTCTTTTTGTTTCTGGAATTTAGAGGGCCAGGGGGAGGGAAGTGAATTTTGGACTTTGAAACTCGGGTGGCATTGGTGAGTTCTGGACACTGATGTGATTTAGTTCGAAGACGAGGGGATATGATGCTGGATGGTTTCGATCTTGTGAACAAATTCAGTCAGGTCTAATCGAGCGAAGAATTGGTGATTTAGGGGTTCGCAATTGGTGTCATTTGTTGTCATGCGCAATGAAACTCTATTCTGCTACTTTTAGCGAACTCTCAGAGCTGTTAAAGCTGAGACTTTGATGGCCTAAAATGTTCGTGAGAATACGACACTTTAATATTATAGTACATGTTTTTAAATTGTGGCTAGTTTACTTTCAGATGTACCCTAAAATATAATGAATGTCTGCAATTTGTCCGTTTTATGACCTACTGATAGGATCGGAATATGAATTGTTATTTTTACTCTTCAAAAACATAGGTAGTTACAAAACTGATCATATCACGCATAAAAGTAAAGTGCTATAAATATCAGGATCGTCTTACTTTCATATGTTTTATATGACAGTCCAATTCGAATTGAAATCAAGCCACTTACCCTATATCTATATAAAAAATTATAGTGTATCTGAAAGCTCTCATCACTTACAGAGCTTTGAATCGATGGTATATAGTTTCATATTTACATTGACTTTGTTTAAAAAGTACATTTTGTATTTTTATCCGCCAACTGAGATGATGGTGAACAAACATCAAATCATTGATTATCATACCCAAAACGATTTCAACTTTTTCTCTAAAATAACATTTAAATTCTTTGGTCACAATATTTATAAATGATTTAAATTATCAAATCAAAGGAAAATTCGTTTGCATTTCATAACAATCCACAGTCGATAATAAAATCATACCTGCACATTTCGCCGCATCGAGCATTCCCTTAGCAGCATGTTGCGGTTCTAACAGTGCGCATTGCGTAACCATCATCCACACAACCCAGACCCTCATAGAACCGTCGGAAGCGAAATGTGTATAGGTGCGGGCCGACGCGTAGTATAGTCGAAAATCGCAGTGTCGATAAGTTGGGCTGGCTGGTTGGTTCGTTCGCCTCTCGCTCCCCCGTTTATATACACACACAGCCGATGTGTCGAGAGACGCCGAGGATTGCCGAAATGCAGGCTGGGAAAAGCGCCACAACGCGTCGTCGTCGTTTCGCGTGCCGCCGCCCACCCACACATAACGACCGATACCCTGGGAAAAATGAAAGTGCCCAGGTCTGTGCGATCGATCTCCCAGTACGATATCGATTCTACAACTCCTCTCTCTCTCTCTCTCTCTCTCTCTCTCTCTCTCTCTCTCTCTCTCTCTCTCTCTCTCTCTCTCTCTCTCTCTCTCTCTCTCTCTC
>UELV01155403.1:0-20966 GCA_900490015.1 Megastigmus stigmatizans
TATATATATATATATATACACGTCAAAAGCAAAGCACACCTCCCTCACACGTGTACAGACACGCGTAAAGCGCGTCTACAGTCGTTACATACACGCACGCACACACACGTATAGAGAGAGAGAAAGAGTGCGGGGCGAGGCGATTCTGCAAGATTCGCAGCCGCGCGTGCCTCTGCATCAGCAGCACGAAGAGAGAGAGAGAGAGAGACAGAGAGCGGATGTACGTACGTTTCGGAGCGATGCGGCTCGCCGTATTATAACACGTACAGAGCCGAAACTCTCTGCGTGCCTTCCATATCCTTGCGCGGGGGTACGAGAAACAGAGAGAGAGAGAGAGGGAGAGAGCTTTTTCGTCATCGTCGTCTCGTTCGTAGTCGTGCAGAGTCGACGAGTTACGCAGGCGCGCTTTATCGACTGTGCCTCTCTCTGGTATGTAGCGTAGGTATACGGATGTACGTGAAAGCTTCGCATATATATCCCTACTTCTCTTTCGCTCGCTCCTTATGTGTGTGTGTGTGTGTGTGTGTGTGTGCAGGTGTCCTTCTCTCTCTCTCTCTTTTTTATACACTTGTTTTATTAGCTCATATTTCTTTATTACTATGAAGTTTGGCTATTACATTATGTTTATGTACACTCAGAGGAACGACCCTTTTGTCGTAAAAGGATTCATGTTTAAAATGTATCCCTTAGGAATGTATATAGTCTCGTTTCGCCTCTAATGGGTATAATTTTACTTTTTTTTTCTATTTCTCCAAAATTCGGTTATCTGTTATCGTGCCTCCAAGGAATATTTCGATTTAGACAAAGTGCAGATGATAACGTTATACCACTTAGCGACCAGAAGATATTTGGTTATTCATTGAAATATAAGTGTACATTACGGATAGTAAAAAATGCCATTAAAATAAATTCATTCGAACTTTATGCCGCATCATTTACCATTTCAATCTCTGCAAAATATATATTATTATGCGAAAAATTATCCACGACACGATACGTAATACATGAAGCATTTCTCTTTCTTGCCTTTTAGATGGCCGCGGGACTGTATAATAGAGATTCTTCCGCGGTGGGCCACACGGGAAATTTAGTTGGATGCACTACTATTAGGAGTTGGAAATAGTTTTCGCTTACTTACTCCAGAAAAATGGCGAGTAACGACTTGCCTGTTTGCACTTGGCTCTCGGGGCGGTGAGGCCTGCACTACGTACATGTGAACAATTTTGGGGCAGGGGATGGGTACCACTAGGCAAATTATACACGCTTTGTGTAACTTTGACCGGTCAGCTGTGAAAGTTTCGCTCGAATTTGCAGAAAAGAAAATATACACCGCAACACAAATGTTTACTCTCGCCTTTTCCAAATTTTCATGTAATATAAATTATCTTTTTAATTAAAAATTGCCGCCGCGATAACCGTGAAAATTATTATTCGATAAGAATTGTTATTTGTTTGCGCATATAAAAAAAAAAGTTGAGCTATGTTCTCCTAAGCGAACAATTCGAGTCCCTATCTTTCAATATAAACTGTTGCAGCAGCAGCACCTTGGAAATGCCAAGAATTTTCATAAATTGAAAGTTTTTTATTGAGCGGCTCTCGCGGTATGCAAATGTGTGTGTGGAATGTTTCGCGCGAGAACTTTTGAGAATTTACTTTCTTCGGGCATACTTCGGGTATAGCGCGGCGGCGGCGGCCACTTCCGTTTTATCGTATAAGGAATAACACAGCGAGTCCTGAACTATTGTTTTCATTAGTGCGGCGACATCGTAATTGATGAACGATATATATATCGTATGACAGTTCCGCGGGAAACTTTGTAGATTAGCATTAACTTAGCATAACCGACTAGAGCCTATAGCCTATTATCGACGTGTTACAATTGATAATCGTTGTGAAGCGCCGTGTAAAATTACGATGATAAAATATCCGGCATGGCGTATATAGTAGGCATCGAGTCCTTTAACCGGTGCTCCTTCCGTATACGCTCCTCGTGGCAATTATATATTTCTCCGCGAACGGGCGGCCGGGCTTATTGTCGGCCGGCAGCTCGAGCTCTTCTACTTCGCCTAGCTCGTTTCGCGCGCACTATATACTCTCCATATACTCGTCGCACGCGACCGACTCTGCACATGCCTATACACACACACACACACACACACACACACATCCCCGGATCGTTGCGCTGACTTTTAGCTTTTTTTCAGCGGCAGCCTGTAGCAGCTCTCACTTTCGCCCCCTTTAGCGCGTACGAGCCACTGGGCTTTCTTTTTCGACTGCCTGCCCTCTCTCTCTCTCTTTTTTGTTCATGAAGTTCAACCACCCTCCCGCTCCTCTGCCGCTCGGCCATTCAGCGCGTAGTAGAGCCTCTGTCTCTATTTATTCCTGCCTCTCTCCTCCCCCCCCCCCCCCCCCCCCCTCTATTTCAACTTTACTCTCGTTCTTTTCGAACTTTCAGCCTCCACCGAGGCTTTTTGTGAGCGCTCTCTGTTTTATGCTATTTTATTTTTATTCCTTCCTCGCGCTGGTTTTTTTGCTCACTCTACCTCTCTCTCTCTCTCTCTCACTCTGCGTGCGTGCACCCGCTCGCTCGCTCGCTTTGCGTTCAAAGTACCGTAAAAAGCCTCGTCTTTTTTTCCAGAGAGAGAGAGAGAGAGAGAGAGAGAGTGAGAAAGTCTTGGCGAATCGATGAAACTGAAAAATAAATGCTTTTTGCAGTGCCTTTTACCACTTCGCCGTTTCTTTTCGACATTTCATAGAGACGAGAGAAAGAGAGTATTTTTTAGGAAGGAAGAGGTATAGCATAGTAGGCTTGTTTCGGGATTCATCCTTTATCGCGCGCCTCTTTGATACAACTAGACGTATGTATATATATATATATCACGGGAGTTTATTGTTTCGACACGTGCGCGGGTGGAGCGAAAAAATCCATTAAAGAACTCTACATAGCAGTTTAGTAAATAAAGTTGGTAGCTTCATTTTTTCGTGTTACGCGCACCTCGGCTATATGCGTATATAGACTGCGAATCGTAAAAAATCTCTCTTCGTGCGATATAAAAAAACAGAGAGAGAGAGAGAGAGAGAGAGAGAGAGAAGGGGAAGCTGCACACGCGCATGTAAAGAATTAGAGTCAGTATAATTTTCGTGCTGCTGCAGCTGTAAAGAGGTGTGCAATAACTTTTTATGATTTTTAAAAGGATAATTCACTGTAAAAAAAACATTGTTTATGTACAGTGTTGTACGAGCGTGACGTCCGGATATATGCCAAGTTTGAAATTAATTTTTCAAACCCCGAATAAACATCGTAGATGCGTGGCGCGCCGCATGTAATAGACATATTAAAAGGATTATGGTTTATAACTTTTTACGAAGCTGTTAAATATTCCAATATTTTGCTTACTACAATTTTTACACGTATTAGCTTTCAACTTTTGTGCGCCCGAGCTCAGGTATTCTATTTTATAATCACTTTTGTCTTCGAGACGTATTTTATCTTTTATAGTGTTTTTTTTGTTTAATAGCACTTACATATTTATCCGCAGTAGAAGGTTTGCGCTTCATTTTGAACTCGAGAGAAAGCATTGATTTTCATATCTTGAAAAATATAAAAGCTACATCTTATACAAGGAAAACTAGTTTACTTATTATATAAATGAAATTTTCTGAATTGCGCACTTTCTCTTCAAAATCTTGGGAATGAAAATGTAGCCTTTCTGCTTTAAAGTGGACGATGATTTGAGTCAAGTGAGTTTTGCTTTTATTGCGCGAGAACTGCAGTGTCTGCACTCGAAAGCGAATTAATTAAATTATATTGCTTCAAAAAGTTTTTTAATGAACTTGTAAAATAGCGGAATAAACGCGCACTATTATTCAAGAAAGTAATAATATTTGATAAATTTAACTGAAAAATCTATTAGAATGTCTTCTCGAGATAAAGGCATTATGAGCGAGCATAAAAGGCACGTATGAAAAATCAATAGTGCTAAAAAGGCCATCAATGTCGAATCACTTTTTCGAGGAAGTTTTATGCTATCTCTACTCAAACACATCTATAACCGCGTGCCACTATTCAGGACTCGACCGCTGTTAAATTCGAGCGTAAAATCTAAGTCGATTTAAAAAGAGCCCCCATGAATCTTTGAAATCCATCGAAATCGACATTCAAGCAGTATCATATATCCGTCCTTTAGCCGTCGGCAAATAAGTAATGTATATATCCAGCGAAATAATTATGCATGCGATCAAATCGACGTTTGTGCGCTCGCGATGAAAACGAATTTACGAATGTAGTATATCCATTAATTGATGAGATTAAGTAAATAATCAAAGAGTCAATTTAAAATCAATTTGCTAGTCCGCCGAGCATCTCGTTATATTCTCTATATACAACGGAGTGGCTCCCTTTTGAATGCTTTAGGCATAAAATTGGATTAACAAGGTGTTTACTACTTGATGAGTTTCATTAAAGAACTGCCAAGAGTTCAACTGCTTCAAAGGACAAATTAACGAAAAATTCAAATTATTCAAAGTTAGCCGAGGCTTAGAATGTGCAACGAGCATTGCAAATATCTTTTGGACCTTTCACTGATTCTTCATATTACTCTACGTATAAAGGAATTGATGACTTCTGATAAATTAAATTACATCGATAATTTTCACGCTTATACCGAATTATACTAAATTAGAACGTAGAAACGTTAATTTTAATTCTATATCAACCGTTACTTTATATAAATATAAATAAATAAAGTGCGTTATATATTCAATTAATCATTGAGTAGATTAGATTTACATTTTCTATATCGCTATGTACGAGAAATAATTAAAACGTATATTTTTGATTCCCTTTTTCAATCGGTGAGTATATCCAATCGTAATCGGAATAAAAAGATATATAATAAAAAAAAAAGGAGGCAACAAAACTCGCGATTTGATTGCAGCATAAATTTTTATATTTTCGTGGTGCGCGCCATAAATCGCGCGTTTGCCCAGTAAAAAGCCCAGCAATTTATACCTCATACATATTTCATATCGATAAATGAAGCATAATGAAAATAGCGCGCGCATCTACCACCCAATACTCATACGTGCACGTACCCACACTCTCATCATATCCGAGATCATCGAAACAATACCGACGAAAAAATAGAGAGAGAGAAAAAATCAATGGCAGAACACGAGAAGAGAGACAATTCTCCCCAGGACGCGCGGAAATCAGGGAAAAATCGCGCGGAATCGTTTACGCGATACATCGGTCGTTCATCCCCCCCCCCCTTTCTTATCCCCCGAGCGAAATCCCTTTCAATAATTCCGACGGCCCCGGCAATGCATCAAATCGTCTCTCCCCCTTCCTCCTTCCACACAACGGAGAGATCGCATATCTCACCACAACCAACACCAACACACGCACGCAATCAAAAGAATCCGCCATAACTCAGCGTCCGCCGCCCGTAGCGGATTATCATTTTATGCAGCGATTTTCCCAGCAGCATATATGCATATATACATGTATACGAGAATAGTAAGAGGCATCGCGCGATCTCGGGCATTTACTAGATTACCCGCATGTGTGCGGAGCAGAGCAGCACCAGCTCGTTCGCCGCGTTATACAACACGTGTCGCGAGCGAGAGAGGAATTTAGCCGCGTGCAGCAGCAGCAGCCGTTGTGTGCGCGCGCGAGGCATCGATCAACCGATGATCTCCTCTCATTCTTATACCCTCGGTCCTACCATCCCTCATCCTATATATATTCAGAGAGAGACACTCGATTCCCGTACGGTGCACGCGCCTCTTTTCTCTTTCCGGCGATATTTTAGTTCGCTTATACCCGGCGGATTTCCTAAACCGCGCAAAGGACGCGCGGAGTGCGGGCAGAGAATGGGCCGGGGGAGTTAGACCAGACGGACAAATGCGGCGCGAGAGAGACGCCGAAAGAGATTAAGGTCCGAGAGCAGAGCCACACTAGTGTGTCTTGTATACGTGGCGGTATATATATACGAGAGAGAGGAGAGCGAAGGAGAGCTGCGCGCCGCAATTACGGAGCGCATTTGTTGGGGCGCCGGGCGCGTTTAAAATTTACCGATCAATCAGTATGCCCTTTGCGCTGTAAATTGCCGCCGCTGCTGCTGTTGCTGCTGCTAACACTACTCTTGCACTTACGGATCCTATCGTCTAGCGTTAAGCTGCATTTGTACACGTTGCGCACAGTAAATTGGGAGAGCCAAGATTAAAATAAATTAATGAACGTATATTTCTGCTTTCCTTATTGCGCTCTTTTGTTATTTGTAAACGGATGAGATATAGCTAAGGATTAAGAATGTGATTTGAAATTCTTTTGGAATTGATTTTTTATCGGAGTTTACCGGTTTTATACGAGATATTTCAATGTAAGATGATTCGATCGCTCGGAGAACGGTTTATACGTATGAGGGAATATATTTTTTATTTTCCCTGCCCGCCACATGCCAAAAGAATGTGTTTTATTTAATAATAAAATTGCAGACTTTTCGAGTGTATTATTGAATACACGTTTGCCTTAAAAAGTCATGTACCATAATACACTTGAAATGTCGGCAAAGTTATTACATAATCAAAGTTAAAAAATGGATTAAATTATATCATATATGTATGTACATATTTACTGAAGCTTAAATGTTTCTTTTTAATTTATTCGAATAAAGATACGAGTTTAATAATACACTTCAAATCGGCGATCAGTTATTAAATAATGCATGTAGGGGTCGATCGAATCAACGGTTTTTCAGCTAATGACATTTTTTAATTTCAAATGAACTATATATTTTGAAAAAAAAAAAAAACACTTCATTGTGTACTTAGTTTTCCTTTGTGATGTTATAAAATTCAAATAAATATGATTGAAATTTTGAAATATATAGTGTATTTTAAATCAATGTTTCATTACATAAAATTATCTTTTTAGAGTACTCCATAAATTTTATAAAATAGAATCACACTCTCAATAATGTATTATAGCAATAATAATAATAAGAAAAAAAAAATCAATAAATGCATATCTTTATCTATAAACCATTTTATTTGACAGGTTATAGCAAAGTATTCAAAGCACGAATTTCATACGCACAACATTTTTCCTCATCCATTTATTCACGACACTTGAACTCTATAGACCAAATTTATAAAATAAATCGCGAGCACTTAATCCGCAATCGCACGAGCCGCAAGAGCTTGGAAACAACAAACAAAGCAATTAGGTAAATTTGATTTGTCCAGCAAAATAAATGAATTCGTTCGGTGGCCGTAAAAAGCTTCGATAGATAATAATTTCACGACAAATGAGTTCAGGATTGGGCCAATTCCGTGGAAACGAAGTCGAGAGAGAGAGAGAGAGAAAGAGAGAGGGGGGGCAGGGAGAGAGAGAGATAATAGGGCGCGATTCGTTTTGCCGCTCGGTCTCGCAAGAAACAGAGACTATACAGGAAATTGAAGGAGACGGAAAAACCTGGAGATAGATAGGGTGGTATTCTCATCCAAGAGGAAGAAAGAGAGAGAGAGAGAGAGGGGAGAGAGAAGAGGGAAACGTTGATGGGAAAAGAAGATGAGGGTGGTCGAATTAGGAAGGGCAGACGGGTGAGAGAGAGAGAGAGAGAGAGATAGAGAAGTATGAGAGCTACGAGGGTATATATGAAGGATCTCGTGCGGAAGGAGTCGCTCGATGACAAACGGACCGCGAGGCCGGATCGGATGCGCCAGAAGTATATGAGTAATGGACGGAACGCCGTCTCGACTCCTCGCGCGCGCAAGCGGCGGATCATCCTCCCACACACACACAGACACCCGGGTCGCCAGTCCACTTTTCCAAAACACTACTGCGGCGGTCGCTCTCTCTCTCTCTCTTTCTTTCTCAGTGATCATTAGTTCCGTGCGCCGCGCATCGCAACGGTCCTCAAGTCTTGCGCGCGCTCAAGATCCGTCCTCGTATACCCTCTTCTTTGTGGATGGATGAAAGACAGAGCTGGGAAAGTTTTTCCGCGTGCACGCCCCGACTCGATGAATGATTTTTCATCCCGATGATTGTAATTGTTGTCGATTGTGGGTTACGGATATTTATGGCGATTGCTCATATACTTGCCTTTATTATCTTAATGGAGCTTTTGTCCTGTTTACTAGCTTTCTTTTTCGTGGATTTATACGTCTTGTCGGATGAAGATTCGGCCGAGATGCGTTCGTTGCGATGGTTTCGCTTTATCAATGTTTATTGAATTATTTAGAATCTTTGGATTATTCATTTGGTATATGGGAATAAATATAGTGGAGATCGCGTTCGTATTAACAAAATCAAAATACGGATAAAGTTTAAATATCTACAAAGAAAAACACATTTGATAAATTAGAATTGATGAGATCCTCGTTCATGTGATTATGACAATTTAAAACGAACCAAATGTAACAGCTTAAAAATGGACTTCCTCGTATAATTATCCATTTTAAATCGTTGGCCTCATCATGCGTGAATCAGAACTGAATAATTTTCTGGCATCTGTAGCTTAAAAAAAACCTATAATTCATAAGCCACACTGCATCAAAGAAACAGCTCGAGAAAACCAAAGCTCATTCGAAAGAAGAAAAAAAAAAGAAACTAAACCCATCTCCATTCCGGTCCATCGAACCTCCCCTGGCCGCAACAAGCATCACTAAAATTCCTTCAAAGCCAGATCACCCTACCGAAACCAAAATTACACACAACGAGCGAGCGCGAAACAAAAGGAAAAATACAGGCCAGAATTAAGGCGCTGAGCTGCAGCCACCCGCTGCGCTCAAGAATAACACGCGTGCCTTATGGCGTGCACAGCTCGTCGCGCGCACCGTTTCCCGATCCCCAAATCACGCAACCTATTCATTCGACTTTTACGCCCCTCTTGTGTCTCGTGGCATCGCATGCGCCTCGCTGATGACCTTCGCGCTATACCGAGAGCAGGTGGAAAAGTCAGAAAGCCAAAAAGGGAGGAGGAGGAGGGGTCCGAGACAGGTGGTATAGCCAAGCGTAGAGGAAGAAGAAGAGCGATGGTTTAGGGAGAGAGAGAGAGAGCGACTCGCAGACAGAAGGGACCACGGAAAGAGGATAAAAAATGACGCTCGTAAAGGCCGGAACGTGTTCTCCAAAATTTATAAGATCCCCCCTTCGCCCCTCCACTTCTCTATACCTTTTTCGAGAGAACCGCTGCCGCCGCCGTCGCTGCTGCTTCGCTGCAAGATGGCTATATACTTTTCTTACACGTCGCTCTCCCTCTCTCTCTCTCTCTCTCTCTGCAGCCTTATGCTATTCGAGGCACACACATCCTATATATATGTATAGCCTCGCTCCTAAGAGATCGCTGATACTCGATATCTTTTGAGAAATATACGCGATTTGAGGTGGTGCGCACGGCTGTCTATTTAGTTGGAGTTTCAATTAATAATTCTTTCACGAGGTTAGGAAGATTATGGAATGTAGTATATCCGAGCTATATATTGTTTCGGTGTTTTCGGCGCGAATTTTTTAATTTTCTTATATTTCAAATTGCTGACGCACGCTGACTTATCGAGTTTCAATTATACCGATTCTGTGTAAATTGTAATAAGCTTTGGTTTCGATTAGCTGCGTGGTAGTTAAATCACACGTGTCTAATATGGTTCATAACGAACGATGCATTATGGCAATTAACAATAATAGGATGGATTGGTATGGATTAAGTCTAGTGCATATAATCTAGCTTAGTAAAGAAATAAACTATATTTCATGAAAATCATACAGTTACATGCACAGATCCATTTTCAAAATTGGGATTTTTCGCAATATCCGCGCTGCACATCTATTCTTTACATCCGCCCCAGTCATACTAACCCGTCACTTTTTTCTTTCCTCACTGTGCACACCTCCGAGAGATCCAAAGAGTCTCGCCTGCGCAACTCCTTTTTTTCCACCACTCCGCGCGTTATAGGCTTTTGCTCGCAGCAGCGGCGTCGAGGACCTCAGGTGACGTGCATAAGACGCGATCAGGCGAATTTTCTATTTCTTTTTCCGAGGCGTCGGCTTCGTCTCTCTCGCGTGCTATAGCGACGGAGAGCTAGCGCTACTCGCTCCACTCTCTTTCCTCTTTGTCACTATTTTTCTCAGCTCTAGAGCCGGTGATTTTTCGAAATCGAGTCTCTCTCACTCCTGCATGGCGCGCCGGCGTGAATTATAAGAGCCGGAGGCGTGTCGATCGGTCTATGTACTTACCGTTCGAGAAATCTCCGGCCATATATTTTTCGTTACCCCACCACTGGCGCCTTGTAGCCCGACGAACTTCCTGCATTTTTGGGATACTTGGGGGAGACTTATATGAAACGTGAACGCGCGACATTTAAATTATTGGCAGTGAACTTTTTTGTGGATAATGTCGTTTTTACTTTAATTTATGCTGCATTTATCCAGGATATAAATCTAATTAAAGTATCTTTCGGAGTAGCGTAAATAGATTTGAAATGAAATTCTGTAAACTAATTATGCTTATAACGTGGAAGGATCGGATGTACTCGTCGATGAGTTCCTACTATATTGAAATATTATCCCGATATATATTTAAATACTTTTTCTCAATTACAGCATATTTTAATTTAATTCAAAATTTACGGCAGTGTAATTACATATATTGATTTAATTTTTTAAACGGTAAAAATATTTACAAGCTAGTTTAAGAGAAAAAATAGAAAATAAATTCATCTCTAAAAATGTAACAAAAATAGTTACTTATACAAAATATTTCTATGAAAACATTATCTCAACTAACGACGCGGTGTCAAAATACTAAAAACTCCTTAGTGCCGCGTACAGAGAATGTGCATCGCCAAAGGTAACCGATTAAATCATCATCCCCGTAATTTAGTATCACAATAAAATTACATCACAAAACGGGTGTAAATGCAGTCGCAACACTTTAACGCCGCGGTATATATATAATAGAAAGTGAGTAAAGTCGGGGAGGATGATGGTCGCACACGGGATATGACCGCGGAACTTATCAAATGCGCAATTAAAAACTAACGCGCCGATAAACTGTTTAACGAGCCGCACGTAAATCCACCCAAAACCAGTTTCCCATGTGTATATACAGCACAACTCGTGTGCTCGTCTTCCGCACACGCACAAAAACACACATGCACACACACTCTTTTTCTCTCTCTACTTGCTCTCAACCTTTTTACCATCCACACACACACACACACACACAGTTGCTTATGTTTTCATCTTATCTCGTGTATAGGCCCCTCTTGTGCTCTGTGCAGAGCACCTTAGCTACACACGAGTCCGTAATACTTTCCTTCTCTCTCTCTCTCTCTCTCTAGTTTGCCAATTTTTTTATTCGCCCTCCTTCTTTCAATCTGCTCCAGTTCTGCTCTTTATCTCTCTCGGGTGCACCGCGCGGCGTCTTACGTGCAGTGCACCTTGGCGTTCTTTCACCTTTGAGGCTCTCCGCATCGCTGCAGCAGCAACAGCAGCTGTAGCAGCAGCAGCGACTCGCAGCTCTCACGCCTCTTTTTCCTACAGCTTTCATTCAGCCCTCTCTCACTCTCTCTCTTGCTCCCTGTCTGCGTGACTGCGAGAAAAGAGCGAGATGTTAGAGCTTCGCTTCTCTCGGAGGTGCACAAATAGCTGGGTAGACGACTAAAGTGCTGTCACTGGCTGCTGCAGCTACTCATTCTCTGACGCGCGCCTGAGAACGAGGAATAACGGCTCTCCTTCAGTTGTCTTCTCTCTCTCATTCTCTCTCTCTCTCTCTCTTTCGTACGCCGTTTTTCTCGAATAATTGTGCGAGAGTAATTGCTCATGCGCATATAAATAAAAGACCGAGTAGAAAATGTTTAAGGGAAAGAAAAAAAAAATGTCACGATAACTAATTAGAACTTAACAAATATTCCTTCAAACGAACTAATTAATTTTTTTTATAAAATTCTTTTCTAATAAAGGGACAGCCGTATATATATATATGCGAGTGACCACAAGCTTGTTAGACGCGATGCTCCCCGGATTCGCAAGTTTTTGTATTATTATTATTATATCTTTGTAATTAGTTAGCTTTGGAGATGGGCAGCGAATCGCGCGAGAGATAGCGCCATTATACAGACGCTCTGTAAGGGTCGATATATAACGAATCCTCGTTAAAAATTCACTTATGAACAAAGTTTAATTATTCCAAAGATCACGTTCGCACACGCTTTTCGATCCCGCATGTGTGTGTGTATGTGCCAGCGGCTGCTGAACTCGTGCTCGTTAAAAATAAATACACCCGGTGCTAATGTAAATTGTGAAAAACGAAGGTGCAGTACACGAAATTATCAGTGCTGCACAACACAGATTATATACTTTAGTTTCATCTTTTCGTATATTCGCAATACGCGCGTATCGCAATTCGTGGAAATCATCCATTGACTAAGAAGATATACGATAACCTCGACCAAAACGTATAGTTTTCGTCAAAAATAGTTAAAATAACACATAAGGTTAGCTCGCTCGACGACGAACCCCGACGTGTTAAGCTCGGCTTGAAAAATATCCTCGAACGCTGTTAAACAGCAGCAGCAGCAGCAACCGCGTCGATATATACTTGCTCCCCCCCCCCCCCCCCACCCCCATCACTTTTGCACTGTCAATTACACGGTGCAACTGCTCGCAGTAGCTCACCGCGAGCCATTACCAAACTATTCATCTCCGTCCGTCTTTCTCTCGCGCTATATCCTTAACTTGGCTGCTCGTGTCTGCAGCTCTTCGACGCCGCCACCGTCGCTGCCCTTGTCTCGGGCTCGAAAGTTATCTATATATATGTATAACCGGGTGTACCGCGACAAGATAACGCTTGTTCTTCTCTACTCTCGGCGCAGCGACGGCGGCTTATACGCTCTCAATTTTCCTCCTCCTGGCCGTCGCGCCGCGCGCAACGCTGTTATCTCGAGTTATGCGCAGCTAACCGTCGAAGTTTATCTCGCGACGACGCCTCTATCCGGTCTTTTCCGCTTCTCTCTCTCTCTCTCTGTCCAGTTTCTCTCGTCCGTCCGATGTTATCCCCTTCCATCTTCCTCCTTCTCATTGTCTAATCTCTCGTCGACTTTGTCGTACCTATATATATGTATATATATATAACAGAGAGAGAGAGAGAGAGAGTTGGAAGACAGAGGCCGGTTGTCTCTTCTTATCACTGCGCGCGGACACTTTTCGAAAAATAGTAAATTTCGCCTTTTTATCGCGAGCTTTCGACCCGATTCTTTCCTCTCTATTTTCCTCTCTGTCTCTCTCTCTCTCTCTGTCTTTTGTGTATCGTTCGCTCTGCCAAATGAGTCGAGAGCGAAATGATGTTTATGGCGGCCTCTTCTTTCGGCTCGCGTGCGCGTGCGGCCTGTCCCCGCCCGATATAAACAAAAAAAAATACGCGTCCGTCGACGATTCATTTAACGTGTTATTTATTGGACCAGTTTATCTTATACGGGTATAGATAAGCTGATGCTCTCTTGCGCTTGGCTTATTTGTCAATTGTTTAATCTTATTATATAGAATATACCGATCTTTGTGTGTTATACGAGACAGTACAAGACACATATGTAGTCGTATCTAAGATCAGTCGTTTGTCAGAGCCAATTGTGTTACGTATACAAAACACTTTCGTTTTCCGAGATCTCTTTTCTGAATGAACAGTCATTTACTGTTGAAGGTAATTTTTTTAGATACACTCGTAATTTTATCGTTACCTCTAAATCGACAATGCGTATAAGGAAACGTTAAATGGTTTTATTTATATTATATTATATATTTATCACATTGAAACGGATTTTCTCCTTTACAGTACAATGGCGACGAGATTTATTCATGGCATATTTTTCTTTCAGGTCCAAATCTACTTGAAATTGGTGGAAAAGGAAGGAACGAATGTGCACTTTACCCCGACGCTCACTTGGCCCAGCTTTCGCCCATTTAAGTGAGTATACTTCGCACAGGCACTTCCTTAAACGCACTCAAAACTTTGCGCGCGCCTGACACATTTACCTAATATTTGGTGAAGCACATTAATGCAGCTTAAAATTATAAATTACTCTAATGCACAAAATTACCTCCAAACTTTTAGTCCGTATATATATAGGGACGCACGCATCCGAGATAAAAAAAAAGTCTGTCCATTGCAATAAATTCCGATTTCGTATTCACAATCCATTTAAATAACAGCCAAAGTGTATAAAACGCCGTGTCTGCCAAGCGTCTGCCCCGTGTTCGCTTACCCTATGCACGATAATTAAATTAAAATCAGTATATTACTCGATATGTATACATTACACACACAGCCGCTAACGCGAAAGGCATTAAGGTTATAAGTGCAGAAAACACGAGCGGCGCGCGAGCATCAACGGCAGCTCATTTAATCGCCCGACCGATTTATATACATCGCACAATATATATAGCCGCCTGCGTCGACGTTCATGGCGAAAAAAAAGGGACAAGAGCTCGTGAAAAAAGTATTACCGCTAATAGAATTACGAGAGAAAGAGAGAGAGAGAGAGAGAGAGAGAGAGAGAGAGAGAGAGAGAGAGAGAGAGAGAGAGAGAGACTGCACGCGGGGCCGGGGCGAACGCCGCGATTTCCATCCTCGCGGCGGGCCGTCGTGCAGCCGAAAAATCCCTCGGCGTGTAACCATTTTTTTTAATCTCCATTATGCTAAGTAAGTAACGAGAGAAAGAGAGAGAGAGTCTCTTCTCTCTTTATAAAATAAAAAGCGACAGCAGACTGCGGCGGGACTGTATACTCCGCTGTACAGGAGAGGGAGAGAGAGAGACAGATCGGGTCTACTTGCATTATAATCTCGCTGCTACGCTGGCTGCTGCTCTCCGGTTCTCCCATTGGGATATTCATTAGAGCTTCTTCTCCCTTCCGCCCTCCGCACCTTGAATATCTTATATACGCGCGCATTGATATTATATACGGAGCGGTTCGTGCCGATTCCAGTCACTATAAAAAAGAAAACCTACAATCGTTCGTTCAATTTAAGTTATTATAATTTTTTCTTTTAATAAAACGCGAATAATTATCGCGAATCAAGTATAATAATGCTAAACTGGATGACAAATCGTTTCGGGCTATATAAATGGAAAAAGGGTGTACACGTGACCCCTTTCAGCTCTCTCCCGCCGCAGTAAAGTATTATACAGATCGAAACGTATAGCCGCGGAAGTCCCCGTGTGCATAGCAAAGTCATGCGACGAACCTCGGGTCCTAGCACCTCGTCGGCGGCGGCGAGCCGGTGTAACAGAGCGTAACGGCAGCGGGTAGCGGAGAGAGAGAGAGAGCAAAAAGTGTCCCCCGTAGCCATACCATATAGCCTCGCCTCCGTTAACGTCCTCGAAAATTATCTTTGCAAGTTGTTCACTGATTGAAATCACGTCGAAAATTCCCAAGTTTGCCAGCTCTCGGCGGAGTATTAAGAAGAAGCGGCGGCGCCGGTGGTTGCGGCCTCTCTCTCTCTCACTGAGAGGAACACCTACTATATGTATAGTTCTGTACAGCTTCCTCTCTCTCTCTCTCTCTCACTCTGCTCGGTTGCTTGGGCGCGAGCGAGCGAGCTCTTGGCCCCCACAGGCCGCTGGATGGATACGCCTCGGTCGTTCAGCGGTTCGCCAAGTCTGGAATGAGTTTGGCCCATCTTCAAGTTGGACCGAGAGTTTCGGAGCCTTGGAGCTGCTGCCGCCACCGCCGCCGTTGCTCTCCAGCTCCTCGTACTAGCTCGTTCCTCTAGTTTGCTCGCTCGCTCTCTTTCAATTTCTTCCAGCTCCTCTATTTCACTCTTCTATTTCTCTCTCCCTCGTGCGCGTATACTCCGCCGTTCCCTTGTTTCTTCCACTTTTTTTTTTCAATTTCTCTTTTAGTTTCTCTCTCGGCATGTCTGTCTCTCGACGCGAGAAGAGCTATCCTTTCTCTCCGCGCACCCATTTCCACTATTCCGCTTTTCATTTTCCTCGCTACGCCGGTCTCTCTCCGCGTGTATAGGTACGTATATGTACCCCGAGTTTCATCGGGACACTGATTACAGATAGATACAGGTGTCGGTCACGATTATTAGAGAAATTTCTATACGACACGCTTTTATTGCATAGCTTATGATATTGGGGTGGGGAGGGAGATTTTCAAGAACGATATATGCGCAGTATCCCAATGCGACGCCTTTCTTCAGTCATAATACAAAGTTTTCTATGTAATAAACCGAAGCTCTTGTGAGCACTCTGTATTTGAATTAGTGAAAAAACTGTGTTCTTGCTCTGTCCACTGTATTCTTGCTCTGAAGTAAACAATTTATCGTTGCGGTGTGAATCATTTTTCCGCGGTATCGTTGAAATTTTCGAAAGCTATAAGTTTATTATAACAACACCCTTATAAAAGGGTTATATTTCAATGCACGTATTATAGCCGTGTAATTTCCTCATTTTCAAAGCTATATAAATGGATTCGAGCTATAGTTTCCGCTATCGTAGAGCATCCAGATATTGTAAAATCGATACATATAAGCCACTCTCATCGCCCTGCATATCCCCGTGCGAACGCGTGTCTTGTGTATTGCGCAAAAGCTCTCTATTGCACATATAAATAAGTAAATATATAGAGAGAGAGACATGCTTGCGGTTCGATAAGCGCGTTTGAATTTATGAAAACGATTGGATTAACGCATTCCGTCGTATATAGCTCTTACCGCGCCATTCTTCAATCGTCCTTTCCACTTTAAGCTCCATCTCCTCTATATGTGGCAAGAAGTATATATCTCGTCGAAAAAAGGGATGGGCGCGGTGCAAAGGAGAGAAGAGACGAGAGAGACGAGAGACGAGACGAGACGAGGTGCAGACCTCGTAGCCTCGAGTAAATGTAAGGAGCGCCAACGAGGATAGAGAAAAAGAGAGAAGAAATAACCTCTAGGTATATATATATATATATATATACGGTGGATACTGTAAATTGAATGCTTCGCTTCGTTGTTATATACCTTTAGCCACCGCGACTTTTTCTTCTTCTCCTCCGCTGTATGCCCACGGAATCGGACTGAATGGAGCAGATTCTATTATAGACCAGGAGTCATGCTGCTTCTGACCCAAAGCAAGAGAGAGAGAGAGAGAGAGAGAAAGAGAGAGAGAGAGGGGGGGGGGGAGGAATAGTGGGAAGAGACGGAGAGTGAACTGATGCCATTTTTATGCATTATGCATGTCTTGGCAAATTGTGTTATTTGTACAGGCGCAGAAGCCGGGGGAGGGAGGGGGGAGAGTGGAGAAAAGAGAAGAGAGACCAAACCAGAGAGGTTTTACGTTACTGGAAAGCGACGCGGGCAAAAGGACAAGTCGAGGTATAGCTGGTTGAGAGAGAGTGAGAGAGAGAGAGAGAGAGAAAAGGACGCTGCCGCAGTGGTAAAAGCACTCACTGGCGCAGTCAAGACCGTTTGGAGTTATATACCCCACTCTCTCTCTCTCTCTCTCTCTCTCTCTCTCTCTCTCTCTCTCTCTCTCTCCTCGGCGAAAAACGATTGTCGAGTCTCAGGCTAAATCCACGTGCCGGGGTCGCCGTCGTCCTAGGTTCGCTTATATATATAGGTATGCTTGCACACAGCGACTACAGACTTTAAATCTTCTGCCCGCTTGCGGCCGCGAGTTACCCATTCATATATCTCGGCTATGATCTTATAGGCGCGCGCGCGTGTGCCACTTTCTCGCTCCTCTTTTTTTCCCTCTCGTTCTTCTCTCCTGCGCAGCTTGTACTTATTATATATACGGGAGAGGAGGATTGCTTTAAGTCACCGCGAGTTGGGTCAAAGAAGAATTGCTAGAGGCTACTGGATGGATATATACGTAGCGACTTGCGGGATTTGAGCTTCGTGCGAATTTAGAGATTTAACACCGATGCAATTTTAGTGCTCAATGGGGTAATTTGAATATAGTAACTGGATATATGCGCTTAATGCGGGATAAATAAAGTTAAGGGTATATTTGCGTGTAAATATGTTCAACTTAGTTTTTTTTTTTTTTTTTTTTTTATTAATAGAAGATGGTGTTTGATTTTCATTGAACGCGTTCGCGAATAATTTAATGCGTTCGCGTTCCAATATTGGACGAATTTTATAAGCAGCCGGCCAATAACTAATTACGTAATATAATTTTCAATCTGAAATTATATCTTCACATTTATAAAATTTTTATGATTTCTATTTAACTTACGTTATACAGATAAATTTTCTAGAGATGATATATGAACGTCATTATAGTATACCCGCACGCTTGTATAATATTATAAATTTAAATAATTTGTTTTAATTGAAACATTATAATGATCGACAGATATGGCTTTTCAATATAAAACTTGTTCATCGCGCAACCCGGAAATATATAAAAACATATAAATACACACACATATATATATATATATATACACGAGTATTTTGAGCAAGGGGTAAAAAGCTCTAGTGCAACGTATTTGTTTCTATAATAAACTTTGAAGCAGGTTATATCTACATAGCTTACGCCGCTGCGCACTCTCGAGTGATGTCTTTACTCTTGCGGCGTCGGCTCTAGCAGCTCGGCTATTCTCTCTCTCTCTCGCATTATAGTTTTAATACGAGCGACCGAGCGGAAATGACGCTATCCTCTTTTATTACATGCGTGCATATATGGCCTCGATGTCGTTGGGATTCTGCGAATACTTTGGTCCAGTGGACTGGGGCTTTTAATATCGTCTTGCTCTTATGCCTTTTTTCCCCTCCTACTCCTCCGCTTCCTCTATGCTCTCTTCTTTTCTCTATTTTGTCCGCTCGCGTGCTCCTTTCTTTATTTCTACGGCGACAGAGGCAGTGGTTTCGTTATAAGCGCTGCCCATATATATATATATATATAGGAGACTTGCGCGCGCGAGCGAGCGACAGGAAAAATGAGGGAATTTCTCTCTCTTTTCCGAGCGATGTGCAGTTCGAATTCGGTGCATTCGCGCGAGTTCGTCCTCCTCTACCCTCTAAACCCGCCTGTCCGCGTTTTCCCGCTTTTATTAACTTCTCCGCACCTCCGCACAGCACAGATACACACCCACACACCATCGCGCGCATATATGTACGCAGACCGAGAGTTAATATTGACTTGACGCCGCTATAAACATAGCTTTTTAATGAAATTTAAATTAAACTTCAAATTCCTGGCGCGAGAAATAATTCGTGACTGGGGAGGGTAGCAGGTAAGGGGCTCTCTCTCGAGAGATGCATTTTTCTAAACCTTGCATGTAATGAAAAGCAGTATTTATTTTTCATTTTTGTATATTTTTATATTAACGAGGAGGGAGCTGCCACGCACGCAAAAAAATACCGACACGCACACGGTGGACGCGGGAATAATGATGGCTGCTGCGATGCGCGGCCTTTTCTGAAATAAATCCGCGTATATATTAAACGCCAAGCGCGGATCGAGATCACCGTCCGTTATATTGCGCGCGGTCTCGATTTTAATATCGCGCGAGCTTTAAACGTTGGACTCCGCGCGCGGCTCGATCTTTGCGCGTGCACTCGCGCGCCATTGTACTTGCGGTGCGCACAGCTGCGTAATATGCTTGAAGCTCGAGGCTTTATATTTGCCCTCTCGAAAATTGAAAACTGATAAATATTATTTCCGATTACTCGTAATCGATTATTTTCGTAATATCAAACTTTTCTGATCAATGATTAATCCTATATCCTCGTACTCCTATTTCAATTCATATACACAGCGATTTACGCGCGCAAAGTCGGCAAAATATGAAGAAACATTTCCAGAGTTTTGAAAGAGCTTTTCAGCAGTCTAAAAAAACTTGCCACCCGGCAAAAGCATCAATGGCTGCTGGTATATAGAGAACTGTTAATTAATCCCGCACCTTGCACTCCAACACTGGTATAGTGCATTCGGTGCGTCGAATGAATCCGAAATTTCATCGGCCCGCACCAGCAGTGCCTACCAAGCCAGCCACTAATCCGCGGCTCAATTAACGTCCACTAATTAAAAACTTCTTTAATCCGCGTAGCCAAAGTCACGAAAAAAGAAAACGAAATTCGAGCCCACACTACACGAACTTCTATATCGAAAGCCTCATGCAGAAAAACGCATATATGTACGGTATGTATTATACGCGTGCAGCGAAACGCGCAAATTCTTTCCAGCCCTTTAGTCGCTGCGTACACACATCCCCATATATATACGCGTGCGACGCGCTAAACCAAAGCCCGGCGCGCTTCGTACAAGGATATGATATATACACATCAAAAGGAGCTGCCCGCGTGTGTAGCGCACTGGCATTAATGCGCATTAAAAAGAGAGAGAGAGAGAGAGAGAGAGAGAGAGAGAGAGAGAGTACGAAAAAAAATCGTATGCGCAGTAGCACTTGGTGTCTTTGACACTTTATTCAGCTGGTGCATTTTCCCGCCCGCATACATATATATATATGTGTGTGTATGCATTACGCTAGAGTAGGTATGCGCCAGAGCGACATCAAAGTCCTGGTGCGCGGTGCGCGTCCTCAATCAAATATGCGTCCTAGTTGCCTTGATTCGGCGACCCTATACATGGTTTTACAGTCCCTCTGCTCTACCCATACAATGGCCAAACACCTCAAATATGGCTGCACTGTTGCGCTCAGACGAGGGAGAACTGAAAGTATGCGAGGCGTGAGGAAGCCGAGTATAAGCGGGATTTATATATATAGGGATGGGGGATGTATGATGAGCGACAAATATTGGGAGAAAGATAAAAGGTTTAAAATGCCGGGAGCTGCGGAGCTGTAGACCCTATTCGGGGGGTCTATATATGGATAAAGGAAGGATAGAGGGATTTGATAACGAGTTTTTCAACGCTTTGATAGACAGACGGCGAATAACAACAATGCACAGAGAAAAAAATTCAATTGATTCAACAATTTTTCATAGTTGAAATAGCGCAAACTCTAATAT
>UELV01155409.1:0-14139 GCA_900490015.1 Megastigmus stigmatizans
GAGAGAGAGAGGGAGAGAGAGAGAGAGAGAGACCGTTGGCCTAAATGTTTGATGAACGTTGAAAGCCCTTCGTTAAAGCTTAAATCCCGGCGACGCGGCCGCTTCTACACTACAAGCGACTGGCCGATCCGTTTATACTCAATTCAATGCTACGCGCTTTTCCCTCTCTATGTAAAGTATATATATGTATATATATACTCAAATTCGCGAGAATATTTTGTATTGACTTAAAAGTGTACCCCCAGTATGTATACCTATTGTACGCCAGTGCCTGTGGGTGTTATCTATTTCGTTTATGTTTCATTAAAGATGTACAAGCGATACTTGAGGGTCAAATCAGCAACTATTCGAAAAACATTAGATAATATTACTTTTACATGAAAGTGGTATATTTGGAATGACCATACATTGTAAGTAACTTATTCTTTACTTGATAAAACATCAACAACGTTATTATTATTTTTATATCAACTAATAGATCAATAGGTTAAGGAATAAAAACTTTCCAATTTCGTTTTTTTCCAAGTTTAATCCATGATTATTGTCCCATTCTAAAATTTATGGGTTCATTTTGTTCGTTTTCGAAAACTTAAGCGATCCATCGTTAGTTAAATTGTTCTTTTATTTTCAAAATTTGTTATGACAATATGTAACTAATATAGCTAATGCGACTATATAATTAATTTATGACGATACTAATTTTTAAAATAAAAAACAATTTAATTAACGATGGATCACTTGATTTTTCGAAAACAAACAAAATGAACCCATAAATTTTAGAATCGGACAATAATCGTGGATTAAACTTGGAAAAAATGAAATTGGAATTTTTTTATTCCTTAATCTATTGATCTATTAGTTGATATAAAAATAATAATAATAACGTTGTTGATGTTTTATCAAGTAAAGAATAAGTTACTTACAATGTATGGTCATTCCAAATATACCACTTTCATGTAAAAGTAATATTATCTAATGTTTTTCGAATAGTTGCTGATTTGACCCTCAAGTATCGCTTGTACATCTTTAAACAAAAAAAATAAAAAATAAAACATAAAAAATAGAATATGAAAATGTTGAATCGAAAGGGTTCATGTAGATATGTATTTTTTCTGAAAATTGTAGTTTCTATTAGGATTATGATTTAATCTTCTTCTTAACGGATATTTCAGCTTAAAAACTTCAATATTACTGTAAATAGCTTAGTCTAAATTTATAATAGCATTAAATTTGTAATGACTAATGATATAGAGAAGTGCATAAGCACTTGATTAAAACTTTTCCATTATATCACTTGGATTTCCCGTTGTAAAGATAATCATCTAGTGCTCATTCGAAATATTATGTGCCTATCGTATACAATTTAACTTAGTCCGGCATTATTTTGGCCGTATGCTCCTCAAATAAATCTAAACAGCTTTCCATAAAGGAAATTGCGGGCAAATATATACTCAAGAATGTGAAATGCTGACCCAGTAAACCTCCTAAACACTGTATTCAGTATTTGTATTAAACGCGCGACTTTGCGGCATTGAAACTGTAAACTTTATTCCAATTTGTCGAAAACATATCGGCCAAATTCATGTCGCATTACATACCACTTAATTTTTATCATTTGAAATACGTAGTATTGAACGAACAGATAAGAAGTGGGTACAAAAATATAATACTATATTATCATTATTATTATTATAGGTAGGATAAGATTGAATTGGATCAGATGAGACGATTTACGGTCTAGCGACAAATATCCGGCCGAGAGCAAATAATGCGGGATACACAAACAATATGAACCAAACGGAGCCAGTGAAATCGCTAATAACACGGAAACACTAAAGCGGAACAGAAGCTGTATGTACACAGAGAGAGAGAGAGAGAGAGAGAGAGAGAGAGAGGGAGAGAGAGAGAGCTAAAGCTGCGTATGGAAGAAAAATGATGTTTGGTATTGGGCGGTTTACAGCCCGGCGCGAAAGTGGCAGAAGAGGGGTTTATGCGGTGAAGACAAGGGGTCATTTCAGAAGAGGTGTATACTAGCGCGCAGCCAAACGCTGTGCTGGGCCAAGTTGTTGCTATATATAGTATAGGCGCACTTTCCACGACGGCTGCAGCTTGATATGCCCCCGGGAGTCCGCTACCCTCGCTACTTTGCTGCCTCGCTGTTTACATCTTATACCGGGAGGCAAAATCTCTATATCTCTTGCAGCGACTTTTTCTCTGCGCGTCTCTCGTTTTACATTATTCTCTATGGCACGTAAGCGATATTTAAAATATAAATAAAATTATGTTTCTTAAAATAATATCTATAAAAACATAGATATTAGATTTTTAAAGTATACCTAAATGTGATACGCTAGATGATTCATTAGGGTTATATAACAGACAAGATGATACGTGCAATGCTCCTTTAAAGCGTGACTACATGAATACAGAATATTTCAAAATATTTTTGATATTTTATTAAACATGATGTTAAAAATAGGTTTACAAGAGTTTTAATTATTCAGAACTAGAATACTGTTTCTCAACCCTCCGAGCATAGGAAATATCTGCAGTTTAAATAGCTGAAATTTTGATTCAACTACATATTATGATTCGCTCTGAAATCGAGGCTCTGATCAGCATAACAATTATTAAAATCTTCTGACATTCCAAACATCTATATACAATTTTATAGAGTCAAAAAATAAGTATAATATTCCACTATATTTGAATCGTACTGCAATAGAATTTATAATCAGATTTGTATTTATTTTGAATGCAGCGAGGCAGTGGGTGTGCGAGTTAAAATAAACGTATGTGAAAAGCAGCAGTTAGGGGAGAACAGTCGTGTAGTGTGAGAAAGACTGCATTGAATTCGATACACTTCGTTTGGGGTTCAATCGATTGCAGTGTATCTCGCGGTTTATTTTAAACGCGCTTGCGTTTTCGTGGAAATTCGAGTCTGCGTAATTATCGGTTTGCGTGAATCTATCTGCTGTTACACTGGCTTTAACGGATATCTATAGAATTCAGGGTTGAAAATTAGGTTGATAAAAAAAATTGTTGAATTAGGACAATCAAATCAATTAATTTTGTAATATTAGTACATTAAAAAGGTCACAGCCAATTAATTGGTAATTAACTTCCTCAAATTTTATTATTTTTTCCAATATATACATGATATATAATTTATTTATGGTTTTTTTTTCTGTCAAACCGCGACTGCTGATTCTCGTACTGCGAAATAGCTTATGAAACGTATATTTTTTTGAATCTTCTTAATAACTTAAAGTTTTAGTTGAATTGAGATATTATCTTAATATATAACTAATAATAAAAGGCTTAATAAGTAGTAGTTTAATTGTCGTAAAGTTTTAGGTACTTTTCTATTTCGTGTTAATTGTTTAATTAAAGAAGTTGTGTTTTAAAATCAGGTTCTGCACTCGCAAAAAGCTGTTTGTAAAAATGAATTCCAGTTGCGCAAAGTGGCATGAGAAAGCTAAATATTTAGAGGATGAATTCCGCGAAGAAATGCACGTTCACTTGTTGAAATCGCCGAGAAGATTTTACTCATAAGCGCCGACTTTGTAATTCAACTTGCGTAAGACTCGACTTAATTGCATGCTCCGGGGCTTCCCTTGCGATGCTTCTTCCTTTTTTCTTTAACTCTCCATCGAAAGTTAAATCGAGATATGCTCTTTACAAAGTTTGATACCCTCGCCTCAATTTTATTGTCGAGTTTTATGGCTATACCTAATTTTATTATCAATTCATTTTCCCGCCCCTTAAATGCTCCTTAATTATTAATTGTTGCTATGTATGGCTTAATTCTGTACTACAATATAAATTGTTGCTTTAATTAAGACGCTACTAATTAATTGACCAAACATAATTATTATTTAAGTAATTATGAGTTTAGTGATTATGTTGGTAGCAATAATTCTTCAGAACGTCTTCTAACTTACAAGGGGATAACCAGATCTCTTCACTTTCATTAGGTACTTTCTCTGACATTAGATACTTTCTTTAAAATATAGTTTTCGAACTTTCTTCAACGTTTTTTACTTCATCATAAAGGAAGCTATGTACTTAATTATGAAAGAAAATTTATTACAAAAAACATTTAGGTACATATTTCAAGTATTTTGCATATAAATAAGTGATATTTTACCCCGTCTGTGTTTAGAAAGTTAATTGTTACCTGAAATGTATTCAAAAGTTCAAATCAAATAAATAATTTAAAAATGTTGATTTCATAATGATATGACACATCATTTCAAAGGGAATATCATGCTTTTTCAGAGTATGTTATTGGTTTTTTTCTAAGTGTTTGAATATAAGTTACAAAGTATAAAAATTTTAATATTGTAAAGGCTCGCACGTGTCACTCTCGCGTGTATTATGTGCAAAAATGAAAGTACATTTTTGAAAGACAAATATTTTTGGATTTAAGGAGCAAAATTACGTTGGAGTCCATCAAAAAATAGAAATCGGAAGTATTCATTAACACAAAGCTTTCTCTTTGAGAAAACAGGACAAAATATGGAGTAAAAGAAACCCTACAAAATCCTTTACATATTTAAAATTTCGTTAGATTTAGAAGCATTGTTGATATTGCACATTTTTTGTATAAATATCTAGAGCCGTTCTTAGTATTCCCTTTTGAATATAATCTGTGCATAGCTTGAATGGCTTGCGTTAGGAGGTAGTTACTGTCGGATGCAGAAGCGATAGATGGGTGAAATATGCCTCCAGCAATTTTCAGTTCGAGGATGAAGATCAATCAGGCGATGGATGAAGATCTGGAACGCCAATTCTCGGGAATTAATAGTGCAATTCATGTTGATCAATATTCTTCTTATGGTATTTTAATTGTAAACTGATATTGAATTAATTCATTCAAAAATTTTGCAAAACTAATACTCATGTGTAATTATTAATGTTTGTAAATTGAGATCCCGTGTGTAAAACTCCTGTACATCTCTTTAAAAGATGGTTAAATTAGTCTTTCCTGTATAAGTGTTTAAGCATACAGATGAGAATTATTACGAATAAATCGTGGAGGCGAGAACGAATTACGGCTGTTGTTATTTCGCGCATGTTTTACTCAACTATTCACTGACAGTTACTCGAGGAATCTCTCGTAGGATTAACCTTTAATTTAAAGGGAATTCGCAACAAAGTTGGTGTAAATACTCGAGGATAGGAAAGGCTTGATGGGGCGGTACAACAAAATTTCTAGCTGCAGAGCTGTAACTCTTCTATTTATTTCTTATAAAGTGCAATAAAAAGACTTTTATAACTGCCGAATAAATGTACACATTAAGCAGGTGTAATGTAATAGTTTCATACCACAATAGAATATCTTACTACACATTTAACTTCAAACGATCACTCATCATAATAAAATTATCTTTTTCGATCAACCAATTTCTAAGCTTAACTTTTTCCATATAACTTAAAACTAAATGTATAAATGCACAAATGAGTAAAAGAAAAACTGAAAAAGACCAGAGGAAAATCAGTTCGCGTGTACAAGTGAGCCATGAAAATCACCACCCAACTTCGTAATCGGCACCGTTGTAATTATATTCTTCGAGTTCGTTTACTCGCGATTCGCTTTGCAAGACGGTCAGTAATAAACCTTCTGCTTTCTTCCCTTTCTCCCCTCCCTCCCTCCCTCTCTCTCTCTCTCTCGCTCTCTCTTTCTCTCTCGTTCCCTTTGTCATTCCAATCATTTCGAATCGAATAGATGGAAGAACGGGCGGTGCCTTCGACTTTGACCGTAAAATTATACGATGCTACTTCCTATCCGTATATATACGTCGCATAGCAAATTCGTGACATAATGTGCGTTTTTATTATTTACATAGAAACTCGCGCATGGAGTCTTCTATGTCGAGTGGTTCAGACTGGAACAAAAAGGAATCATGAGAAATTTAGCGAGTTTTGAATGCTTTGAGGTGAAAGTGCGATAATTGTGTTAATTGGTTGTGACGTATGGTTCAAGCATTTACGTCGTAGATAAAATCAAATTTTTGAAGATTTGAGTATGTGAACTGTGAAATTATAAATATAAGTATTCCATACGCGATATATTTGAATTCTCAGTTTTTGTGCAAATTAATTATGTGAGCATTATAATTATTTGAATTTTATCTTATCAAACCAAATAGTATGGAACTCTATATAATATATGTACAATATCCAAGACGATGTATTTCCTTCCCATATTTATTCAATTCGTTAGGCATAAATTAATAATGTCTTTGTGAATACGAAGAAGCAGCTCCTCTGAATATTGGTTTCATCGTGTATTTAATTCCAAATTACTTCAAAATGAAATCAATTTTACTAAATTTAATTTATTAATCGCACCACAATTTCAAAAAAATTATTTTATTGCTTCTTAACAATTATTCTAGAAACTTAGAGTGCAAGTTTATAATTAATTAAATTAAATTAAACGGTCGAATTTGGCACACATTTTGCGTAATTACATTTTCACCACTGCAACAATAAAGCATTCATTGTCTGGAACATTGAAGAGAAAGGTGTCCTACTTGTCGCTTAGTGTCTAATAAGGTATACGTGTTAAGTACGTTCGGCTGGAGTATGCATGCGTCGCGGGCCGCGGCACTCGTGAACTGAAATTCACGCCACAAAAATTATGCGAAGATAAACTATGTCGAGTAGCAAATTAAAGTTGTTTATGGCTTTTTCCTTCCCTTTTTCACATCTATAATTATGACAGATGTTATCGTTATTTAAATTTATGTTGGAATGTCCAAGTGTCATCGTACATTTGGTGATTATCGTTGTATAAGTTTGTGCTTTTGAAGATGTGCAAGTGTTCGCTCCTGCAGTAGAAATTAAATTAAAAAGAAAAAGAAGTATTTTCAAATATTTAATTTTGAGTATTTGAATATTTTTCAAAATATGAGTGCATCAATTGAGTCTACAAATCTAGAATATAAAAATTAATGAGTAGTAACATTATCACAATGTCAATAGTGTTTTATTTAGTTACTTAATATTTCATAATAATTATAAGCTTCGATTAGTTTAGAAAAGCACGAAAATACCGTCTTCACTTACAATCATACACTGTCAAAAATAAAAAAAAAAAAAACACTCACTTTTGAAATGAACAATTATACCTAGACATTCTGCGAAATTCAAAATTCTCCTAAATATTTGGTGGCTGCACTTTCGCTCCCGTTCTATGTGTTTTACGCAAAACGAGGCTACATCGTATCAAAGAAATTCTGTACCTTTCCTATATATTTTTAATAAAAACCTCCCAATTTCTGGTCGAACATAAGGAAACGTCATTCCTTGGGAAAAAAATTGAGACCGATAAGGAACACGCGTATTATACGCACATTGGGCAGAATAAATGTGAACGATGATATGATTCGAAACGAGCGTCAGAAGATTGCGTGTGTAGAGCGACCCTCATCGAAATTGAGAAGAGCTCGATAATGCCGCTCGATAAGAGTTCCGGGATTATGTAAGAAAAGAAAAATGTTGCGAAACGTTGGAAAAATACACCTACTTAAATGAAATCGAGTCCGATATTTTACTGACAGGTATAATCCATTGTTCGGGTGTTGATTGCCTTCGCATGAAAAATTTCCCGTGCAACCGTTAAGGAATTTGGATTATTTTTACCAATACTTTGTCTCGACAATACAACGTTAGTCGCGATGGTTCAGATTTTTAAGCGATTTTTAAGCATCGAAGGTCTGCGGACTATAAACTCAGGACAGTAAACTATAAACCACGAGCGAGTCTATATGCGACTTCACAGAGAGAAATGTTAGCCCCTTGCAGTAAACTGCGAATTTTAATGACTGGTTAACCGTGGCATATAAGCACTGGTGCCGTGTCCGTATATAGGCAATGATTGCACCGCAGCTTTTACCGATTCCATGAACACCAAGAAGGTTATAGTGGTGTACTAAAAAGTCTCGAATACCTCTTAAACTTGAGTCAACATTCGCCAAACAATTAAAACACGAAGTTTCTCATCAACAGCTATGAGGTTCACTTATTTCAGTCATAACGTATAAAAGAATATTTCAGCTATCTAATCTTTCATTGTTTCAATACAATTATCAAGTTCTACTTAAAATATTGACTCAGTTTAAAGTCAATTCGAACATCTTGCGAGAAAAAGATTTTGGGTCAACGTACCCCATTGACCAAGTGTTTTGTTAGTCTGTGTCAATGAATCCAGTTCGAAATCACTTTCCACGACCAGCCAACAGCGTCATTCCCAAGCCCATCGAGGTCGGTAGCATTCAATCTCCGATTCAACAAGTAAAGACAGGCCGCCGGCGCGCAGCCACGTAAATCACGTAGGCCGGTAACCAGTGATGACAGGGACAGGTACTGCCCACTCAATTATCTATAACATCTTCAATTAAATGTACATAGCGCATTAGCGGGCCACTACGCCACTGTCGTCGCCGTATAATGCCGCGGACGTAAACGCTTTATCTCTGTACAACGGTATATACGTAAGAGCCATTGCGTTGGGTATGATATCCGGATTACTTTTGCTCGCAATCCGTCCGAGGCTATGGGGTGACATCCGTCCGAAAGCAAAATCTGATTGGACCTGTGTGCGTGTAGATGATCGAAGAGGGGGGGGGGGATACACTCGACGTACGCGAGACACGCGTCGCCGTAAATTGCTCCTCGTGGCACCTGTATACACTGGGACCGGCCAAATAAAAGCTGCCACGCGAGTGAGTGTAGCCGTCGGCTTTCGATGTCAGCTCGCTACAGAAATAAAGCGATGATGTTGAGAGAGAGAGAGAGAGAGAGATGCATAATGATCGAAAGCTTTGAAAGCTAATTGGTCTTCATTTTTGCTCCTCGTTTTGTGACTTAGCACTACTTATTTTAGAAATTCCATCGAGTGAGAAATAGCCTTTCCACGTCAAGCTAATGCGTTGGCGCATGCATTTGGTTGCTAACGAAGATATTTCGTGCTCAATCTATATTCAGATTAGACACGAGATTAGATTTGCAGATTGCAAATGTTTCGCATTATCGCAGGTAACCTTATTGTGTTTTACATTAGGCATGATCATCTTCACTACCTTCAGTAGCGGTATGCTACTAACAAGAGATTTTGGTGATATCTTTCGATTATGGAACTATATACTGAAATCAATTAGTTTTTCACTCAATTTAATATAAATTAGAATTAGTATTCCTAAACTTTTGTTTCCCACTTTACATTAAAAGTGATGGCACTAAAATCTATCGAAAGCACATAGACTGTGTAAAGCCACCGAGTGTATACGTAAAAGAGAGACAAGAGATCAAGTTACAAAGGATCAGGCGAGATACACTACTTCTCCTTTCGCAGTAGAAGAGGAATACCACAGAAAACGATGAGGAAAAAGAAGGGTGACTAAACAAGAGTTGCAAGAGTCCAAAAAAAGAGGGAAAAACAGATAGTTATAGAGCATAGAGTTTGCGGAGGACAAAGGCAGAGTGTGCGGGGGATATGGAGAAAGAAGGACAGCTTTTGATATCGGTGAGAAGGGAGAAGAGTAGAGTGAGGGAGTTGGCGTGCGGCTAGTGGGGGCCATTGTACCGTAGAGAGGCTGGTTGCCCCCGCGCCGCTGCTGTTGCTACTGCTGGCTGCAGGTAATAGTAGCACCGAGGCGTTCGCCTCTACGTGTGTGTATGTGTGCATATCCACGTGTGTTCGTTCGGTCGTTCGTTCGTTCCCTCGTTCGTTCCTGTTTTCGCGCTTAATCGACGATTCCAGCAAATTGGGTCATGCACCGGGGGCGCAATGTTTCCCAATTTCAGTGTATGCTTTCTCTCTCTCTCTCTCTAGGTTTCATTGCTAACCGGTCGGTGCTATGGTCGAAATGTTGCGCGAGATGATTTGTCAGCAGGGACTGGCGAGAGGAAGAGAGAAAGAAAATAAGGCAGATGAAATACCGTTTTCGCGAGCGCATTCGGAGGGTACGTACCAGTGTCGGTACAGCAGATTTCTGAAGTTACGAGATTTCAATTTCCGCGGCCTCGAGCTTTTAGTTAGGATAATGCCATTCGCGGAACTTATGTTGTGTGCGTGAGTATTTGTGTGTGTGTATGAGTATATGCATCCGCGCTGGGAGCTTGGAAAGAGCGAATTTAATTTATGCCCAGCGCGACGGTTTCTACGGTAGATTTGCATTTCTTCGGCTGAAGCGAGATCGAGGATATACTGTTCTTAAATTTCTGCAAGCTAATGACTTGAGCGTGCAATTTATTTCATGCTTTTTATGATTTAAATAAAGTTTCGAATTCGCTGTAAGATATTATGCATCAGGTTTTCGCTACAGTTATACAACTTAAGGTAAATGTAACGCATTTCCAATTGTCGATAGTAAAGAGGAAATGGAGAATAAAAATGTTATTAATATTATACAAATCATTCGAAATGCAACTAATTATTGCGATTTGCACTGTGTGAATCACGTATAAACTCTCTTGTAAAAAGGAGTTGGATCCAGGATCGCGCGGTGAGAACGAATGCCGCAAACTTCGCAGATGTTTTAATTAACGAAACAGCGAATCGACCCATCTACGATGCTTACCTTTATGTTTTTTCCAATGCAATGGTCGCGCATACACATTCCGAATCATTATTAACGTTCCAATAAGGCCGATTAGCTCAGCCAATACCGAATCCTCATATTAATGTTCCACTACATGAAATCAATCTTATATTATTTATACATTTGAACGTGAGAAAAAGTAAACAATTCTTGCGCTTCGGAATTATCAGCATTAATTGATGTGATGCTCATAGCAGCAAATACAATACGTTAACTAAGGGAAGACGAACAGCCGAAAAATATTCATTCCACGTCCACAACGAAACCAGTCACTACGGCCATCTCTGTTTAGTGAGTCGCGCCAGCTTCAGGATTTTCAATTAACACCTCCACCGTGCTTATTCATCCGTTCCCTATATACACACACACGCGTACACACACACGCACACACACACACACACACACACACACACTCAGATGCACGTATACACGTACTCGTAAAGCTTGGTTGTTGGCTCGGGTGAGACAAACACGATTTGTCAAAGTCTAGGCTTGTAGCTGGTAACCTGAAAGAGAGACAGTGTGCATGTGGCGTGAGGCCACATCGAAGCTGAAATTAAAATGGACTGGACGCGCGCGAGCGGCGCGGACGACCGCGAAAGGGACAACGACGAGTGTGTGTCGTCTTCTTTTCGCTCGTAAATTAAGTCGTCGTTTCCTTCGAGGGTCTCTGCGTTGATTCTGTCGCGGTCTCTCTCTCTCTCTCTCTCTCTCTCTCTCTGTCTCTCTGTCTCTGTCTTTTTCTCTCTATCTTTCTTTCTGCCACCCAGTGCCCAAGATTGCCTTCATTGGAAATTAATAGTCGGTTTTATTGATTCGCCTGTGGTGTGTATCTTCTCTCTTTCTCTCTATCGCTATGTGGGCTCTCCGTGTTTTGTGACCTTTGCAAGAGTGAAGATTACTTTCGCCTGGAATGCTGCGGAGAGATTGATTTATCGCCGGAAGAGTAACTTATCGAGTCAATCTTTTCTGCTAAAGGGAAATTAAATGTCTCAGATGTTTCTAAATTCTAATTATCTTTTCAAGTTTGTTCTTGCCCATTATTTAAAGTATAGTTGCAGATACTGCGATAGAAGAAATAAAATTGATAGAAATGTATTGATTATCGAAAAATGAAAAACTGTCAAAAATGAAAAAATGTCAAAAATAATACCAAGATTGTGTTACAAGAATATATCCTAACGTCATATATAATATTATAAGTTACATTCATAGCTTATAGATATGTGTAACTAGTTTCTGATAATTTCAAATAGCATGCAATCATGAGAAATGTCTCCATTGGGCTAGCACTGTTCGGCATTGGCACAAACTTTGTCTAGACAATTTCATACATGATCACGTTCATTGTCATAACGACACTTTTAAACTCTTATATTGCGTTGCTCTGTACGCCTGCATGCGACAAGATAAATGCGCATATCTCCAAGGATGTCTAAAGAGTTTCAAGGATTAAAAAACGACCGAATTTATCGAAACTCTCGCTGGCCTTCAAAGCATAATTCGTCGTAGTTTAAGCTAGAACAGAAATCGGTCGTTCCGAATCACGCGCAACTGCGACAAGGATAGACACATAAAAAGGGAAGAGACAATTTAAGTTTTTGATCGAATAGATCAAGTTTTTATACGCGTTTTCGGATGAATTCAAGGACTTCTTTCATTTGCATAAAAAGAAAAAAAAATGAAAAAAAAAAAATGTTGAATCTCTGATAAAGCAAAGCAAATGCTTAATTAAAAAAATATATTTTTGACTTTAATTGTGGTCCACTAAGTGCCAATACGATAGATGAAAAAGTAGAAAAACTTCGTCATATTGGATTCACAGGTTCTAGTGCAGGGATTTCGGTACTCTACACGCCAAATCCGCGATCGTGAAAAACCAATTTACGTGAAAATCAGTCTTCAGCAACGTACGAGAAAAAAAACAAACATAAACAGAAAATTCACGGCCGGAGATTGTTTTAAGGGCCATCGAGGTAATGTTTCGGTAGTAGATGAAAGAAAAAAAAAACTCTATTATGCTTCGTGGCCATGCGAAGGCTATACACTATGGAATAGACATTGGCACAATATACGACCAACGCATGTTAACCTACTTCGTGATTACGATTAATACAATTATATCACATTTATGCAGCCACTCATCATAATCGGCACTTGAATAAATACATACGTCAGCTCGTTGACTGTTTTTTCTATTTTTTTCCCTTCTTCTCTTTTGTGAATGGCATACATACATTATTTTATACTATTTTTTATACTTTCGCGCAGCTAATAAAAATCAATAGAAGGAAAAAGTGTAAAACACATTTTAATATCACGGGCATAATTTTATATATAGCGAATTCACGTCATAATTAAAAGCATAATACGAAATAGTAATAACGTAAAATGAATGTTCAACTTTGAAAGTCAACGTACATTATTATTACGTTAAATAGAAGAATATTAAAAAATGAACGAATCGCAGTAAGAAAGGCTTGTAACAAAGTACTTTAAAACAGAACAATTTCAGGTTACATTCGAATTAATTTCAATCTGATATCGAAATATATCACTGAAGTAAGATTATTGTTAAGAATGAGAAATTCTATTCTGCTTAGTATCAAAGATGGCACTTCGAACTATTTTAGAAAATAAAATTTTGCTCATGCAATAAACGAATCTAATCATCGTGCAATCGTCATCGTAGGCACAAAATTTGTTCATATTTATTTATACAGAGTGAAGCTCTCGCTCGCTCCGTGACCCGCGAATAACTAAGGATAGGAAAAGAGAGGCTGAGCGATGGTCGAAAACGACAGTCTTGGCTCCTAATTCTTACTCGGGTGGCCGGTTAAAATCGTCGCGAAAGCCCCGTATAATCCAATAAATCCAAGTCGCTCTCGCACGTGGCGGGATCCCAACTATAACAGTTCCATAACCACTGGCCTAACAGCCTAGCCGATGACTGTTAACCAGCAACTTCGCGTTGCTGAATATATACATATGCTTCTGAATTTCATAAAACGGAATTAAATAAAAATTGTTATATCCAAAGCTCAACGTTTATTTCTCTCTAAAATTATCGGTTCTTCATCCACTTTATTTTGGAAAGGAAATACAAAAAACAAGTAAATCCACAGTTCAAGCCGGCATCAGGTTATACTCTGGTAGAGTCTATCTCATTATCATTTTCCACTGCTATGCCTTTAATGTGTTTGCGCATGGCCTGCGAACGTATTACGCATAATCCACGCACTCGGCCACTAATTATATATATACGTATATAGGTGTGTATGCATATACAACTGATTCCGAGTTATAATACCAGGGGGTGCGATGTAGCCGCGTCTAACTTGGCGATCGCGTTGCACGCCGAGTGCTTTTAAAGCGCACTTTCCGTCTTCCTTATCCTCTTCCGACCGTTTGCTAATTGCAAATTTAATAGGGACAGAGTTTTCGCGGAATGATTTGAATAATCCGGCTATTTGTATGATTCGTGCAGCTGATATTGATGCGCCACTATTTATGGCCAGCTAATCCG
>UELV01155420.1:0-14555 GCA_900490015.1 Megastigmus stigmatizans
CTCTCTCTCTCTCTCCTGCGCACACGTCTCCTTATTCTTTTTTCGACTCTCCTCTGCGCTTGGCTTTCTCGCTGTAGTGTATACGTACGTATACGCATCCGCGAGCGATATACGTATGTATATATATATATATATATATATAGAGGAGAGAGGAGAAGAGAGAGGAGAGAGAGAGAGGCGAGGCAAGGCACTCACGTACTTTCGTACGGTAGCTCGGCTATAACCGCGTCGCGGCATCATTTATATTTACGAGACATTGCGAGTCCGAGAGAGAGAGAGAGAGTCAGAGAGAGAGAGAGAGAGAGAGAGAGAGGGGGAGGTGAAGAGGCCCCGCGCCGACGAGAGGAGCGCGGAGGACTCCGAAGCAAGAGGTAGAGCGAGAGCTGGCCGCTGCTGCATTGTTACTGCCCAAGGGCCTTATAACCGGCGTCTGGACCTTACAGCCTCTCTCTCTCTCTCTGTCTCTTTCCCTCCACTACTGCTGCTATGCGCGAGGAACGAGGAACGAGGGTGTGCGGCTGCTTCAGCCACTATGCCGACGATATACGTGTATACACAGGAGGAATGAGAGAGAGAGAGAGAGAGAGAGAGAGAGAAGCCGGAGCAAAAGAAGGAGAGATTCTCATCTCGATTGATCGAATTTACTGTGTCGGAGGTCCGAGAGAGGTCCGAGTTGCTGCTGCTGCTGCCTCTCCTCCTGCAGTGGGAGAAAGACTTCCACATACACACGTTTGCTACTGGCTACTCCTGCTACTCCTGCTGCATAATTGGGTTAAAACGACTTTTAATAGGCTCGTTCCGCGCTCTTTCGACCTCGCAACATGGACGAGATAGACACACATGCATGGACGAGTTGCTTTAGATTCCTTTCATAAAGTAGCATGGGCTTGCAGTCCATCCGAGTGCCGCGTCCTCCTTTTCAACGTCGTGTGTTATAGATTTCACCTCGTGCTGTTGCTGCGGATGTGTGTACGCGTATAAACGTAGAGCTTAATTGATTTCGTTGGCACTGCCATTACGATTGCTTGTTCTCGCGAGCTATGCGCTTGGGAAAAAGTATGGATCGAAGCGAACTGATTCAGCTGTAGCTGCTGGGAGATGACAAAAAAATTCAACTAAGGCTCGTCTACTTTGCTTTGAATACTTACTGGTTACAGAACGTATTTGTATTTTATATATAAATTCATTTTTTTTTCTGTACAAAAAGGTTCTATAATATATATACATATACTGTACAAATCATCAAGGTTCCATTTCGCAAATAGGTTTTTCTTTCTTTCGTGGAAATTGATTTTATCTCGCAATGCTATACCAGAGAACCTTTTCTTTTTGATTCATCTAAGTGTAGTTTAGGTTGAGAGCAAGGTTTAATATAATACTTTATGCATAATATTTCACGGTAATGCAGTTTCTATTAACTCAAAGTTGAAAGAAAGAAGTAACATGTTCGCAAGATAGAACCTTTTAGCCCAAAAGAAAAATTGAGATAGACTCATTTTTCACGGAGGTGACAACAAATTTTAAAACTAATTCATTATGGTGCTAGAAATTGAATTCATCATATTCTTTTGTTCATTTCTTATTTTGATATCTACCTTTCTTATTTTTGAGATGAAGAGTCTAAACAGCGTAAATAGATCAGCCTCTGAAACGCTTGAAAATTAATTTCGCTCAGTACATGGACAGCCTTATAACTACATTTTATTCTTGAAAGATAGCACGGTGAAACATACTTATAAGCAATGACAATTAGAAATAAGAACACTCAGTACTGACATATATCCGACTACTAAGTGGTCTATCATCATAGTTGTTATTATTTTGACTAGGTAAACATTTTAATTAATGTGACCCAGACTTTGAGTAGAAGGAAAATATTGATAAACCACAAAAAACTAATTTTCATTCGCAACAACTTAGCAAATCTTAATATTTTAAACTTACTATTATAAACTTTAAGTGGAGCACAAAAATATTTTTAAACTCTTTAAAATCATTGTATTTTTAATTACATGTTTGTCAAATTTATCATATTTAAAGTTTTAATATAAACAAAATCTATATTTTATAAATTTAATGATTAATACGTAAACGAAATTGAAAATGAAATTCATATAGATGAAAACTAAATTAAATATTCTGTATATTCTTGTAATCCTTTATTAGTATAGATTTTTTAAAATTACGTCTTAAAATGAACCAAGATCGCGTAACACGGTATATTCCATTTACGACGAGCATATAAAGATTCGCCTTATTCCATAAAATTTTACATCCCTCGAATAGAAACAAGCCATCGAGCAATAACAGTATAAACATCATAATCGTTCGTAATGGTAGTATTTGGCGATCAGTCATCGGTAGCCGGTAACAGCGGATCTGATTATATCGTGGAACGAGGATGGAGTGCAGCTGCGTGGCCGCATTCTTCACTGCGTTGTCAATCAGTCGTAGTGCAGCTTGTCGAACATTTCCGCGTTATGAGCAGATAAAGCAGGACCTTAACGGCGGATGTATAGCGCCGTTTGGGGAATAGCTCTTCCCCTCCCACCCCGCCGCCTCTCACGCGCACTCTCTCTCTCTCTCTCTCTCTCACTCACAGCTCGCAGGTCGGTCGGAGCTCACGAGCGCATATATACGCGGTGTATACATCAATGATGCAGTGTGTTGGCGGCGGCGGCGGCGGCGGCGCTGGTGGCATCGAACGTGCGTTTGTCTTCCTTTACGGAAGTTTATAGTCGGGGTACATTCCCGCAGCGAGTCTCCCGCTGTATATTATCTTTCACGATCGTCCTAGAGGGAGAAAGAGAGAAGAGGAAAGAGCCCATCCAGTCTCTTTGAACGGCTTGCTCTGCCTATTGCTATATATCCCCGCGGCGGCAGCGCACCAACAGCAACTACTCTCGTATACACTGCAATTCGTTGCACGCACTCTCTCTCTCTCTCTCTCTCTCTCTCTCTCTCTCTCTCTCTCTCTCTCTCTCTCTCTCTTTCTGACTATACGACCCTTTCCGCGCGCGTGAACGAGAGACTGAAAGAGAGAGAGAGAGAGAGAGAGAAGAACAGGTGGATAAGAGCGATCGCTTTTCGTTGTCACTCGCGCTACGGTGCTTTCGGACGGCGAACGTATTTTCGAGAGACGATCGCGGTTGGAATACCATTTCGTATTTGGGTTTATCCCTCGGATTCATTCCCGGAAACTTTGCGCCTTCCTTTTTTTTACGCGACTCTTGGTATTCCGATTGCATATATACTGCATTTGCGATTCCTATAACTGAAATCAAAATAAATGCTTTTTATTTCTCGCAAACAACTAAACTATATACAAAAGGTATATTACACATTGATGTGCGATTATTAAACTGAAATAATTGTAGAAGTAAATTAATGAGCTTAAAAGTATCATTTGATTATTACAATTTGTGTGATGGTCAAGGCAAATAAGAGAACATAAGATTCGTAGATGAGATAATAATCTTGCTAACAACAAAGTATCATGACTTATCGTAAAATATAATCATACTTTTAGATGAGTAAATATTTTTTTACATTTACATTTTGGTAAAGGATTTACGAAATGTTATTCCATCCCTTGTACCAGATTGAATCAACCAAGGGATAATACTTTCAAATCTCATTTACTTATAGATACGTTTTTAAGCTTTTAAGTGCATCGTAGACTTTTGTAAACTGTCTCGAATGTACGAGTGTCTATTTTTAATATACATATATCGAGGAATAAGTCAATAGAATGTCACCCACTTTTTCGGCAACCGCACACCCAATATCGTTCCGCAAGTTCCAACTCTAACCCTCAAATAAATACATTAAGGCATAGCGCATACAAATGCGGCTGAAAGAAGAAATCCCGCAGAGATATTTGAGTAAAAGAAGAAAATATAGACCGTGATTTTCGTATCGCAAATATGTAAGGATATGAGAGAGAGAGAGAGCAAAAAAAAATATATATATTCATCCCCGCGATAAAATACGCATATATACGTAAATACCTTAGCGATGGAAAAAGGGGGGACAGAAAGAGAGAAAGGAAAGTTGGCCCGTTCCTCTGTATTCTTTTTTCCTTCTGCCTCGCAGCGGCTACGGGGCGACGGGCGGCGGCAATACAGTGACGCGGGCGCGCACACCACACAGAGGAGATCGTATTTCTAAAAATTCCTCTGCCCCCTATACACACTCGAAGAGGTTCAATCACCCGTTTCGTAGGCGTTTCTCGTTGTACACGTGCGCCCGCGCGACGACGACTCGAGGAGAACAGCAGCAGCAGGACCTTCGGAGATTCTGCTGATCCTCGCGAAATCCCCGCTTTCTGGTCGACATCGAGGGTCCTCTCTCCGCGCTCTATACGGCAATAGCCGCCGCACAGCCACCGACGCCGAAAAGGGAACGACGTTTTAAACCGCAGCGATATCCGCTCGTTTCGCCGGGAGAGCCGAGACAAGCCGACTTTGCACACACACACACACACTTGCACCCACACACAGACACACGCGTACGAGGATTCAGGAGAGAGAGAGAGAGAGAGTCCCAGAGGGACTTTGGAAGAAAACGAGGGGGTTACTTCACCAGCCTCTATCGCTGCGTGTACGGCTGGCAAAAATTGCAAAGGGTTTTTTTTTCTTCTCTTATATGGAATCTTGATTTGGAGCTGTTTCGAGGCTGAAAGTGGTCGAGTCTTCGCCAATTCAAAAGACAATTTCGCTCAGCGTTCTTCGATTTTCCCATAATTCATAAATTGATTCACGTTATTGCTCAGTGGATAAAACTATACAGATTAGTAATATGCCCATTAAAACAGTGAAATATGTTCAATTGTCTACAATGGAATTTTATCCCAAGAACTGATCTTGTATGTTGTACAAGTTCCATAAATCAAATTGTCATAAATAATCCTGTCATATTAAGAAATGCTTAAAATAGTTGAATTGTCTATGCAGTTGTTACGATTTCATTCCTGATTATGTATTAGTATATAAGAAGTAGTACTACATAAGTACTAAAGAAAATTAGTTGTGAAACTATACATTAGACGGTAATAACTTTTGGACTGTAGAAACCTGAGTAGTTGAAAACATCAGAGCATTTCTTGACTACTACTGTAGTATAGTGTACCAAATTGCTAATATCAAAATTTGAAAAAAAAACTAAAGAAGGATGAATGTTAACGTTTTAAAAATGACACGCTCAGCCATCAAAATCCAGAAATTTAGGGAACATTCAAAGTGTTTTCGTATAGGCTTCGGTCTCAGGCTTCGTACTGTGTAACTCATATTTTCTATCGGGGCTGCACTTGATAATAATTTGTACAACGATAAAAATATTTATTCACACAAGGATAAGGAAAAAGTAGTTTTCAAAATATTGCACTTTGCAAATATGAGATTTTACTCTTATAATTATGAATTCATGATACCATTCCACTTTTAAATACCTCGGCTGCTCTATCATCTATACGATTATAATAGAATTAAGGAAAAATGTTCCTCAAAACATACTTTCCAAATTAGACTTATTCCTAAGAGGTCTAAGTGAAGCCATAATAAATAAAATATATTAGGGTCAGAAACAAGTAAAGGAGAAACGTGGGTCAGTAAATCGCGCCCGTGATAGCTCACTCACTCTCTCTCTCTCTCTCTCTCTCGCTCTGGCTAAAGTGGGTAAAGATCAGAAGGGTAGTTAGGGTCAAAAAGGGCTAGAAATCACGCAAAGAAATATAAAATTCCATCAATCCGTGTGGCGGCTGAGCAGTTGGCAATACATTTTTCTGCCCCGGGATGACCGCGTGCTCCACTGAGAGTGAGAGGGAGAAAGAGAGAGAGAGAGAGAGAGAGAGAGAGAGAGAGATGGAAAATTTTTCTTTATGTGTTTGGGGTTTGAGACCTTATTAATGATTGATCGGGGGATATCGACGTCTCCCCTCTGACGCGCGACTGATATATGGGGTGGCCACCGTGCTGTGCCTTCGCACGTGACGCTATAAAACAACAGCGTCTACTTCGCTGCTGCTGCGTTCGATCCTATATAATGACGCTTGTGTATCAGGATCCGGCAGCATCCACCGTACGCTCGTCTGACTTTTCGAGTCCACCCGTTGAACGCATTTTTAGCCGACCGAGATAACAGTTGAGGCGCGTACCTCGACGCCCGCGAATGTGACTCGTTTTCTCTCTCTCTCTTTTTATATCAGTGAGTCAAAGCGATTCATTTCGGTGCTACGTTTTCTTCTGCCACGGGACTGTTTTTGTGGAAGCAGGAGATGATGTCAGACCTCGGAGGGGTGCAACTTTTATCAACCGTATAGTTATAGAAATTTAGGTTTAAAACTACGACTTTTTGTCATATTTTTTAAAATTATAGCAGCATCTAAGCTTATATATTTAGAGATGTCATAAATTAAGATAGTTTTTGTCATTCTTGTCATGTTCATGAAAACTTGTTTTGGTATGTATTGCATTTCTCGGGAAACAATTAATAAAACTTAATAAAAATGTTGTTCGTGTAAATGCTATTAAAATTTTTTTAAATAAATCTATAACAATATAAGACTTGAATTCCTGTGTTTTATAATTGTAAGCTATAAAGCTTAATTTATTATGGTTCAATTTATTTTCGATTTATATTATATGTTACCTCTATATTTGCTTATTCACCATTAATTTTACATTGTTGTACGCGCAATTATTGGAACAAATGATTAAATTTGAGTGCTAATGAAAGGAAACTTTTTTTTCTATGATATTCTGTCGTGAACAGGGTAGTTGATTAGTATCTAGTCTTTAATAATTTCTTTTATAAAAGTGATCATATTTAAACAAGTTGACTATACATCATACTTAATATATATTATCAATCAAAATTATCGTTTGTTTATTATAATGTCAACTGCTTCCTTGCTACTTTTTGCGAATGTTCGTTTTGTACGCCTGATCAAAAACTACACCAATTTTTGTCTAAGCGATCACTCTCAATTTGATTTACATTGAAAAGGAGGAAAGTTTTTTTCACGCGATAAAAAAACTGGTACGAAGTAGGTATATATGACTATGGCTCACAAGATAAACAGATAAATATCGATCAAGGACTGAAAAAAAAAATCCAGTAAAAAGGAAGTATAATATATCTTCACCCCTGGCAGGAGCATATAAGCAGTTAGCCGGTAGGCGGGCAATTAAGAGGAATCTCCAGGTAGTTGAAAATAATTCTCGGGAGCGACGGCGGCGGAAAGAAGGCGAAAGGAAAAAAAAGGCGAGCGGAATCGGTAAGGGAAATATACATGGGCATGTAGAGCGGCTTGGCACGCTTAGGGCATGCACACACACACGCGCGCGCGAGCGAGGGTTAAAGGTACATATAGGAGGAGGCACGTGGATCCCCGAGGGTGGCATTAATCCCGCTACGGCCTGGCGTTCCCACTCCCCCCTCTCCTTCACCCCCGTTCACAGGCACAACCGGCACTTTGGCCCGCACCTAGACACAACGGCGAAGCAATCATATTTTCCGCCCCAAAGGCTCGATTCGCGTCAATGCGAATCAGACTTAGTGATCTAATGTGAATGCCGATAGCGTCTGATTTACTCCCTTGCTTTCTTTCTCTCGCTCTCCCTCGTATTATAGCGCGTGCGGCGTCTGTATGCTCTTCTATGGTGCAAAGCTCTTTTTCCGCGATATCGCCTCTCGATGCACCAACTTGATCGCTTCCTTTTTATATCCACCATAGAGTGATATATATAGCTCTACGATATAGCAGCTCACAATTACGGAAACCCTCGTTCTCGTGTTCGTTATGCTCGTGTGTATTGCCTTTCGTACATGCGAGAGAGAGAGAGAGAGAGAGAGAGAGAGAGAGAGAGAGAGAGAGAGAGAGAGAGAGAGAGAGACAAAGGTAGGAAATTACCATAATGCATTGATAAGTGGAGGGTAGAAGTAATGCAATGAATGGGAATTCGGTGCAAATACTATCTGTGCATACATTTCGTGGTCTTATTGAAGGGAAATTGAGACAAGTTGTCGCAGATAAGAAAGTAATTGGCGTTTCAATTGAAATCACTTGTTCAGTAATGTCTCTTTAATTTCCTCGTCGAACCTGCATCCATAACAATTCCAAATTTTGTAATCACCGCTCGATATCGTTTTCACCGATACGTTTTTTATAGTCCATGATTTGATCCATGCGGGATTATATTACCTATATTGTATTTACACAATTCCAAGTACTAAAGCTGAGATTACCAATCAAAATGCATGAATAGATACGTATATATATATATATATATAAATATGTATGGCAGATGAACTGGCGTCATTCAAATTACTGGTACAATCATGAAGCGATGCACGATTCCCGACGAAGGTCTTCCTGGAATGAATTTCAGCGCAATCCAGGGTCAATGCGAGGGCTGAAGCTCGAGCCGCCGCCGCCGCGCAGTAAAGAAGCAGTAGCAGCAGTAGCAGCAAAGCAAAGCAGATCGTCCGATTGCTCGGTGAGCATCAAGAATGTATATACGGAATTTCGCTGATCGAGTATACCGAGAGAGATCGCGCGGGGGTTGCGGAGGCGGACTGTCGCTGCAAATACATACGTATAGACGCTCGCCTATATACTATTCCCCTTTGGCTCATCTCGCTTCCTTCATATATACACACACATACGCGTTCGCATTGGCTTGGAACTTAAATTTGCGCGCGAGGCACAGCAGCAGCAGAAGCGGCAACGGCACAACGAAAGCTGCTCAGCTCGCTCGCCTTTCCTTTTACTCCCTTCCCGCGCACATCCGTGTTTTCTCTCTCTTTCTCTCTTTCTCTCTCTGACTCCCTCACTGAACCCCCAACTCACCCCCCGCTTCCAGTCCTTCAGCCCCTCGCGTTCACTCGCGCGCCCCGCACACTGCCTTTTTTCCGTTTTTCATTCCGATTCCCGTCACGTATGTGGCGAGAAAAATTGCAGTTGAGCGCTTTACTCGGTTCGCGTTCTGCACGCTCGACGCCCTCTCCCTCTCCTTCTCTCTCTCTCTCTCTCTCTCTCTCTCTCTCTCTGCTCGTTCCAGCCATCTCTCTTTTCTCTCTCTTTCTCTCTCTCACTCGCTCGCGCGCGCGCCTCGGAGTTCCCCGGCTCCGAGCGGTCTATCTCGCTTGGCCTCGTAGATCTTGAGACCTTATAAGGCGCGGCAGCACCAGCTCGCAAGAGGGTTGCAGCAGAGAAAGAGAGAGAGCGAGAGAGAGAAGAGAGAGAAGAGAAGCACGGCGTGCTTGCGCGAGCTCGAACCCTCCCGAGCGCACGTGAGAGGGAAGGAGCAAGATTGCGAGTGAGTGAGTGAGAGAGAGAGAGAAAGGGCTCCTCGATACCTATATATCAGAGAGCTGTTGGGAACTCCGGCGAAATCATTCGATAACAGACCGAGCAGAGAAATTTCTCATCGGCACACTGGTGAGAGAGAGAGAGAGAGAGAGGGAGAGGGAGAGAGAGAGAGAGAGAGCCACGTTCTTGACGCTCGAATATTTTCGGCGAATGCCTAGTCGCTTTTCCGGGGAATTTTTCGCCAGGGAAAGAGCTTTAGTATGTAGCCGACATGTGAATGTAGCTGAAATGCGGCTGGTTTTTCAAAAAATAAAAATTTCGCTGCGCTGCAGGCTATAGGCTTTATTTTTTCCCCGACAGTGAGGGAAATTAACGTTTTTGAAAGAGTATAAAGGTGAAGAAAAATTTATTTTCCTCATTGGACATCAGCCAACAATAAACATTTCGATACAACATTTTATAGTAATTTTAAACTTGCAGAAGAGTCACAATTTCTAAAGGGTGATTTTGTATATTAACCGGGAAACCTCACATCTATATGCATGTACTAACTTTATTTATTGATTAATGTTCAGCAAATAATATATTTCTTTTGCATAATAAAATGGACCTACTTATATTTACTTAGAGATGATGGTTGCTATCAAATATAATAACTACAAAAAATACATTATTTAAAAGAATATTAAAAATTGTTCGTCACACAGTCATAATATTTCACGATCTCATGTAATCGCATTTTACAGCCTTGCGATGAAAAATACTATTATGAACTAAGGATGAAATTGAACAACATCTACCATCTTTATCCATAGTTTAAAAAATAATCGAAAATTATTACGGATTCTGATTATCTAAAAAAATCCTTCGATAAATTAATTCCTCGAATCTATCTAATATTGAAATGATAATATGTGGGGTATATCAACTGTACTCGCAAAATGTTTCTAAAGGGTATAAAAATAAACTCTACTAATGAACATTTGTAAATTAAAATAGTATCATTTAAAACTTAAGGCAAGGAACATCATATTTATGTCAATTTTTATATAAGCCCTTTTCAAATATTCATCGACTAATCTGAAAGTTGAAAAAGTACCAGCTTAGCGGTCGGTAGCTCACACCGATGCAGTACTGCACCGCGCGCAACACCGTCCACCTTACACAGCGAGTCGTTACAACGAAGCTAAGCAGTCGCGTTTCGTCACACAAAAGCCAGCCCATCTGTACGTATATAAGGGGCCTCGAAAAGAGGTACAGCGCAGCGAGACAGAAAAGGTGAAGGTAAAGGTAATGCACGCGGCGTCGAACGAGGATCACTGCGACGGAGCGGAAGTGGCCGATCGTCAAGCACGAACTTCTATATGGCCTACGGACGGACGTGTCTTTCCCTGAACAATATCTGAGCGCGAGACGCACACACACACAGAGCAGAGGTAAAACACGCGCATCCTGCGTACGTCGTGACTCTACACGCGTGTCTCGCAACCTCTCGCTTCTTTCTCCGTCATTCTCCTTTAACTGCGCGCGCGACTCTCTCTCTCTCTCTCTCTCTCTCTCTCTCTCTCTCTCTCTCTTACGTGTCCCATTCGCGCTCGGAGACGCTCTAAACCATTATTCTTTGGCCTCTAAGCCATCCCGGCGCGTTTACCGTTTCAAAAACCCACGTGTCATATATCTGTCATGCTTGCGGACCTTTTGTCCCCTCCCGTATACGTTTGACTTATTGTTTGCGATTCAATTGGCGGGACAAAACAAGTCAATTAATTTTTCATTGCTGTACTCTCGAGCGTCTCTCACCCCGTACCAGCTTACAGATTTTAATTGTGATGCATTGCTGATGCTTTGAAAATGAAGCTTTTGCTCGATGAAAAGACGAGTAATGAGCATTGCTGATGTACATTCACTTTGAGATGAATGCATATTTTGGTATCTACAAACATCTGTTAGTAGATGTTAATCGAAGTTGTCAAAAGTTTGGAAAGTCTCTATCAATGTCTTGTGCTATACGTTGTAATCATCTCTAAAATTGATCAAGTATCTTATATGTAGTTGCAAGAGTAATTGAGTCCTGCAAGTTTGTTATGAGTTTCATTGATTCAGATTTGGAGCACTCTTTGATTTTGAATGAATGAGACTCATTGCAAAACAGTGAGGGTTCGCTATTTCTGATTGCAATCACTGCACTGATTGAATGAAGTGCCAATGTATAAGAGTTTCACTTACTCAGATTTACTAAGTATATATATATAACTTAACAGGTTTGAACGACCATGACGAGTGGAGATTTTGAGAACATTGGGTAATTTGAGTTACCTTTTACAATTTCGATTAACATTTCAAAGTACCTGAATATTTGTTAAAGCTAACATGGGTATAACATGTATCGCAAATCGTATAATATACGCATATATACGTATAATATATTATATGCATCTCAAATTAAATCCTAAATAATGTTTGTACTTTTACTTAGGCTCGTATCAAACTAACAATATACATTGATAGACTATCATGATTCACGTGATACGTTGCCAATCATTCTTAGCGCAGAGTACAGCATCAAACAAGTGTCAACAGTCCGATATAACTAAAACAGCTTCACCGAGGTCAGTGAAATTCCCGCTGCGATAGCAAAACATCAGCTCGACCGAAAAGGGTGTGCGGTATAAGAAAGAAAAAAAGAAAAAGCTACAACTACAGAGAAAACGTTAAAAAGCGAATAAGCGCCGGACCTCTAATCCCCGTGGAAAGCCGCAATTTAGCGCGCGGTGCAGTGCGATAACAAGGAGCGAGTCAGGCAGCAGTTGGCATTGTCTCCACTATATGTATATACACACTCGCGGACCATAGGACGCGATAAGCATCATCTCACCTCTACAGGAGAGAGAGAGGTGTGTATACAGACCCACCTCTCTCTCTCTCTCTCTCTCTCCTGGTCCCTCCTGTGCTGCCTGTGCAACCCCCCTCAGCGGGTGCACACGCGGTACTCTGCACTGCTGTGCACGGACTATGAGAACGAGCGAGCGAGCAAGTAAGAGAGATAGATAGAGCGAGAGAGAGAGAGAGAGAGAGAGAGAGAGAAAGTGGCAAGGCCAACGAGCGGGAATGGGTGTTGCGCGCAGAACGCGGCATAAATATGTAAGAGCTACCCCCGTCCGTCCTGCGGCTGCTTTGCCCGTGTCCCCCGTCTCTCTCTCTCTCTCTCTCTCTTGCTCTGCTCTTCCACAGCCTCCTATTCCGCTCACGAGCCCGACTGAGTGTGTGTGTGAGAGAGGTGCTCTCTCGGATATAGATAGAGCTCGTGCGACGTCATGGAGCAGCCTCGTGACGTAGTCTCTGCGTGCAACGTCACACTGATCGAAGTCAGCTGAGCTCTAGCGAGGAGCACCAGCACCACCACCAGCAGCAGTAGCAGTGGCAGCAGCAGAACGCTCCCCCTGGAGAAGCGAGCGCCTAGCCAGTTTCGTTATGCTATCCCAGGGTCGTCCTCTCTCTCGCCGCCGCCGCCGCCGCTCGCATCGAGTTCGCGGCTTGCATGTATTCATGAGGCCCGCCGTTCGCATTCACTGCCGCGTCGTTCTGACTCTCTCTCTCTCTCTCTCTCTCTCTCTGCTCCTCTTTCGGCTATCCGTTTCATTGCCAGCTCGCTCTTTAAAGCCGAGAGGGATGTGCGAGATTCCGCATCGCCGAGGAAATTGTTATCGCTCGCAAGCTTATATATACGCTTAATCGACCGAGACGCTATACTTCCTTCATATCATTCTCTCGTCTCTGATCGTATCAGCCTATATTTCGTTATGTTGGTCGAGCGATCGTCAGAAGTGTTGGTCCACCCGAAATCAAATAGTTTGACCAACATCGAGTTAAGAAATTAATGTCCAGTCGATTTTCGCGCGATATTCGCGGATCACCAGGTGTCAAATCACCGCTATCGATGCCTCTAATCGTTCGATTAACCGCGACCATAAACCACTTGCAGGCTGTACAAGAAAAATACCCTCTAATTCGCAGACATCCGCGGTGGATAAACTGTGTAATTATCCTTTTGAATCAATCGGCGAGCCGCGCGAAACGCCGGGACAAAAAGGAGGCGCGGGGAAAATAGGGAAAAAAGGATGATACAGGATCGTAATACCTAATTAAAGATAAGCGTGTACGAAGCAAGGAGGCAGCTACTCTGGCACTCTTATATAGTTCCAGTAGCCATCGCAATATCCGGTGTAATGCACCTTCCGTTAAGAGCTGCTGAGTATACAGCTACTCAGTCCGGTATATACAGAGTCCGCGGTGTGTACAGCAACTGAAATCACCGGACAAACACGTTCGCCGCCGTCAGGAGCTGACATCCGGCGAGCAGCGCTGCACAGCACACATATACACTGGCACGTACAAAGCGGCTAAGGCGGCCGCATAAAACCGACACACGGCTATACGCACATGGACGCGTGCAGTTTGTCGCCATCTGCATATCCGAAGGACTATCTTTCATCGAGGGCGCGAGACACACAGAGCCACAGAGACTACACACACACACACACATATATATAGACGCACATAAGAGATAAAGATGCGCACGAGAGTACGGAGAGAGAGAGAGAGAGAAGGGCGACACATCCGCTTGAATGGAGCCCCTCCAGCTCTCACACCGAAAAGGAACAAGCGAGAGAGAGAGAGGACGAGCGTACGACGAGGTAAGGTGCTCATTGTGATGAAGCATGAGTCTGACCCAGTGGGGTAGTGGGGTAGGTCGCGCGCACCGCCGCCGGATGATACATACATATTTATGTCGCGGCGCGCCGCGTAGCACATCCCAACCACCAGCTCTACGGCGACGCGACGTCGACGTCGTCGCACCCGCACCAGCCCCTCTCTCTCTCTCCCTTCCTTCTTCCTTTCTCTCTTCCTCTTCGTGCGCTTTCTCCGCTCTCTCTCTCTCTCTCTCTCTCTCTCGCTTGGCCCGGGGTCTACGTACACATGCTCACCCCTACATATAGGCGAGGCCGACTGCCATTGGCCTTCGCGCATTGACTACCACTACTGCTTCTCGCTCTCTCTCTCTGCTTCCCTCCCACAGTTGGCGCACGCCGTTGCTGCTGCTTGGCTACGATGCTAATCAGGGGCTGCCGCGGGTTGAGGTGTGCATCCCAAGCACGCGGATCCTGCACGCGTAGAGCTTGCGATTCTGGAAAAGCTCTACCCCCGCACAACTCCGCTCTCTCTCCCTCTCTCTCTCTCTCTC
>UELV01155425.1:0-20297 GCA_900490015.1 Megastigmus stigmatizans
GTTTGTGTGTGTTTGTGTGTGTGTGTGTGTATAGTTTCGACCGACGCAATGTGCGGCAGCCTCAGCAATCGACCTTTTTAACGAGTCAGCAAAAGCTGCTGTTGCTGCTGCTGCTACTGGCTTCCCTCCTCTCCCGAGAGTCATATATGTATATGTATATACATATATATGTATATATATATTTGGCACTCTTCCGATGATGAATTTTTCATTGAGGCTCTTTAGTGAAGCGCGCGGGCGCGCACAAGCGAGCGGAAAATAAAAAAAAAAGTGCAAAGTGCATTTTCTGCCCGGGCTCTTTAAAATATCGCGCGCGCGCGCGCGCGAGCAGGGGCCGGGTTGCCAATCCCGAAGCCTGCGCGTAAAATCCTTTTTATACTTGGTCCTGAAATTTAAATGGCCATTTTTTTGATATTTGACGTCCTTCAGCTGACTTTATTTTTTTTTTATTTTTGAGCTATTTTTTATCTCTTTCTCTTTCTCTTTCTCTCTCTCTCTCTCTCTCTCTCGCTCTGCGGAGCTTGGAATATTTAAGCATTGGTTATACATTATTGGATTTGGCCGACATTGACGAGAGGCAAATTTAGTTTAAGGGTTAATTGTCAGTAGTGCGTTGACGATCAAAATCCTCTTTTGACCTTGTAATTGATGAAAGCAGAAAACCATTTAGTACAAATAACATTAACACGCTTCTATTGCTGTCGATAGCTCAAATTAATGTAGATTATAATGCATAAGGGAAAAATGTCAAACTCATTTGAACTGGCGAAACCGGTCCAACGGAATCTCTACCAAGACAAACCGAAAGCGAAGAAGGATGCAGAGAAGACTCGCAAGAAATCAGGTATATAAGCCGTACCGCGAACACACAAACAGACTAAATATCAGTGCAAAGTTTACAGCTCGAGTATCATCGTGCGCAGCTCACCTTATCTCCCGCGATTCATTTCGACGCGAGTACACCGCGAGTCTTACGTACATATGCACGACGATGTGCACAAACGAATGCCGGGGAAAAAGGAATTCTAATGAGAGCTTCGTCCGAGTTTAAGTTTTTTGTTTGCCCGCGATGTGCTCCTATGGACGAAGTTTGGCATTGGCAATTGCATAGCAAGTTTCTTTCTGCTTATCGGAGATTGTACTTATAGATTCTGCTTGTTTATGCCTTGTCTAGGCGTTATACCTTCCATTGTTGATGAATCAGTCGGTACAAAATGACCTGTGGGTGAGATCATGAAAATTCGAGAGTTGGCTTACTATTCCTCGAACTATATTAAACTTTATATCGACAATTCTTTCGGTTTAATACCTCTATATTGGCGGAATAATCAAAAAATTAATTTCGATAAATCAATACATTTCGTTTCGAATTGTATCATCTGATATATAAAAAAAAAAGTACAAAAGGCACACTGAGGTTTAATATCTTCAACCATCGGTGTGTAATAACGGAAGAAAAATTGAATTTCAACGACCGAGTCCGCGTAATTATATATATCCAAGCTGCACCCGACCGCATTTTGAAAAAAGCCTCAAAATTAAAAAAAAAGGCTATGGCCCTCTATACGAAATTCCGCTCATAAATATATTCATCGCGTATATCACAAAAACGCCGAAAATTGAAAAACATTTCGCGCAGAGACATAGCAACGGCAAAAAAAGAAGAAAAAAAAAAGAAAGTACTGTACGACGGAGCGAATAAAGCGCGTGTGCAGCAAGCATCAGAGAGGGTGGGTACACGTATAGCGTGCGGTATACAAGAGGGTAGCTGGCGAAGGTCCGTGAGGTCAGCCGGAAAAAGTGTAGCCTTCGGTCCGAAAGACGCCGGCGCACGCGTAATGAGCAAGAAGAAGAGAGAGAGGGGAGAGAGAGAGAGAGAGAGAGAGCGGAAAACGAACGGAGGCGGCAGCGGCGGTGACGGCAGAGAAGAGGAAAAGAGAGTCGTAAGAGAGCCAAGTAGTAGAGAAAAGCCCTCTGCCGCACTGCCTCCCTCATTCGCCTTTTCTCTCCTTTTTTCGCCATCTCTCCCTCGCTTTCATCCTCCCTATATACGTACGTGTGCTCTCTGACTGTGTGTGTGTGTGTGTGTGCGCGATAGTCGGCAGAGCGACAAACTCGGCGAGAGACTGGCTGCTGCTGCTGCTGCTGTTGCCGCCACTCGAAAAACTCATCAGTGTTCCTGGATATTCGCTTCTCTTCCTTATACTCCAAACCCCCTACCCTCCCCCTGTCGATCTCTTCCATGAATAACGAATACTCTTATACGTAATAGTAAGAGCATACTGACATTACGCATAAAGAAAGTGTTTATATATGCCTAATGTTATTTAATGGCTATAAGTGATTCATTAGTTTGTGGACATCACTTTTGTTCGAGATGACTATATTTACGCATAATTTTAGATCAAACTATGTGTACGATTAAAAAGAAATCTCAGGAAATAGTGGACGTGATTGACAATCCTGTAGAAACTAATTATTCAAATATAAGGAATTACGGATACAAAACTAATAATTTATATCTGACCTTTTCCTTTCGGTATACCTATTATCATTTCTCCCTAACTACTGCGCGGCTCACTTATTTTTATTTTTTTTTTATTCGGTTTTCTATAGCACGCAGGACTCTTCTCTCTTCCTCTATATATCTGTCACTCCCACAGTACACAATGAGAGCTGCGGTCCTGAAGTGCTGGTATCGACTGGCCAGCAAAACCAATAGACTTTCCAAGATCGCAGTATATAGCGAAGGGAATTGTTTTCTCGTATATACACAGCAGTCATAACAACAACCTTTATTTTTACAACTTTATTTAAAAAATACTCTCTTTATAGTAGCTTTAAATTAATCACTTACCGCAATCACTGGATAATACCCAGCTTTTAAATATACAAATTTCGAATTCTGGAAATATCTTTAAAGGCCAAAAATTACGCTTTACAAATCCATAAATTCATTGTAAATCCAAGTACTTATCCACGTGAAATATTGATCAAACGGGAAAATTCTTTCCCGCTCATTAACCATTCAACGAGGCTTTAATTTAAACAAATTGCCGGCTCATTAAAATTAAGCATTTGGAAAGCGATTCCCGCGCACGCACCCGATATTCGCATACGTACACACACAACCCATCGTACGCCCAAAATCGAGGAATATAAATTTTCACGTAAATTTTATGTCCCACACACTCCCCATCATCGTCGGCTTTTCAATAATAACATCCGCCCGCGTGCACCTCGCGATATTCAAAAACTTCCAGCTCTTTTCCGAGTTAATGAGATAACGCGCGCTGTGGTGTGTTTATTTACATGGAAAAAGAAGTGCGCGTGGGAGAGAGAGAAAGAGAGAGAGAAAGAGAGAGAGAGAGAGAGAGAGAAAGGACCAACCGACGAGGCGATATGACGTGCATGAAAATGCCGCAAAACAACATTCGCGTCTCTCTCTCACCCCGCCCCTATACGGCTCGATAATCTCTCGACGTAAATGAAGCATCAGCTCTCTCTCTCTCTCTCTCTCTCTCTCTCTCTCTCTCTCTCTCTCTCTCACACACACACTCTGGTCGAAACGGTTGAAATGTAATATTTAAAAGTACTTGCTATACACTCTCACTCTCTCTCTATCTCTATCTCTTTCAGTGCAACGATTTAAGACGCAAAAAACAAGGATCAGAGGTCGTTTTTAATGCGATTCGCAGTGAAGTAGGCGCGCGCGCGGAGCGCAAGAAGAAAACAAAAATGCGATATACCGGAGGCATAAAATCTTTAGCTAAAAAAAAGAGGCAGCGGGAGAGAGAAAGAGAGAGGGTGTACCTGCCGTTAATCCCAGAATATATGCATGCACGCGTATCCTTTTTTTATCCTTTTTATCTCCGCTTCCTTTTTTGCCACGTTCTCTCTCGCTGTATCCCTCGTTCGCGGGCTAATACCCGGGATATAAAAAGAAGGGAGGAAACGAAGTATGAGGTCAGGGTGAAAAATCTCTCCCTCTTCGTTACAAAAAAAAGAAAGAAAAAAAGAGATGAGAGAAGGGAAGAGAAAAAGAGTTCGGAGTAGAGAATTCTATATAAGAGTGAATCTTCGAGGACTGCAGCGTCGAGTTGTAAACAAAACACGGAGAGAAAAGAGGGGTTGATCCGAGGAGGCGATGTGCCGCCGTACCGCCTGTGCCATGGGGTTGCGCAAGTGTGCATTGCTCTCTCTCTCTCTCTCTCTCTCTCTCTCTCTCTCTCTCTCTCTCGCTCGCTCTCTTACTCCTTTCTCCCCCTTTTAAGCTCGCCTGTCACTCGGTAGCTACATTAAGCTACTTTCACACTGCAGCCAAGGATTATCCTACAGTTTACCATTTTGCGTGCAATAGACTCGCCAACTTCCAGAACATTATGTTTAGAATTTTCAATATCTTTTTCGTACTAAAATTTTGCATAAGTTTCTTGTTTTTTTTTTACACTTTAAGCAATGAAGACCTTTTTCTTATCCGTTTGTACGATTCATAAAAAAATGTTTATTCAAAAATACTTTGTTTCTAAGATAAACTTTTATATATAAAAAAAATTTTCTCTCTTTAAATAACGAATTCGTCATTTGGACTCAGTTGTTGATGTAAATAAACCTATAAATTATCAGGACTATAATAATCAATGTAAAATTAATGAGCATAAAAGTGTAAGAATAATAAAATTGAGTGATTCTCGTTGAACTCCAGGTATATACGAATTAAAGCAATTACAGAATAAAAAATGCTTTAAAACGCACATTTGAAGTTTCCATTGAATGGAACGTACAGCAGAGATTTCTAATTCGCCATATCTAAAATACTTCTCGCGGATTTATTTCACGCTGCAGGTATATATATATCCGCCAGTGTGAAGCGAGCCGAAGGCAAAAAGAAGAGCACAAGGGTGTTGGTATTATACGCAAGAGGTTCTCGGCAATTTTCTTTCTCGCTCTCTCGCTCGTTCTCTCTCTCTCTCTCTCTCTCTCTCTCTCTCTCTCTCTCTCGATGTGAGCTGTGCGCGCACGAGGGTACTACGTATAGAGAGGGAATGAGAGAGAGAGAGAAAGAGAGAGAGAGAAAGGAAGCGAACGTGTGTAGGTGATTCTATAGATGGCTGGGTTGGCGGGGCGTGGCGCAGGCGACGCTCGCGTCCAATGGGAATTCAGCGACTCCGCGGGGCAGAAAGGACAATGTACACCGGGGCGCTCGAGGCTCAAGTGAGCGAGAGCAAGAGAGAAAGAGGGATATGTGTATATATATATATATATATATATATATATTCTCACGGCAGCGGTAGCCAGCAGCAGTGCAGTGTGCGACTCTCAACGAGCTGCTACTGCCGCTCTCCTCTGCAGTATCCCGACAAAGAGTACAAGTCGAACGTCGAACGCCACCATCCGAGTGAGACAGAAAGAGAGAGAGAGAGAGAGAGAGAGAGAGGCCCGAGGGAGCCAATAACAAGGGATGATGGAATAGGAGAAAGAGAGAGAGAGAGAGAGAGTGGGAGAGAGAAGACAGGAAGAAAAGGCGTAGGAGGAATCGTCGTTTTGGCTCAAAATGAAAATTCTTTTGTTGCGAACCCCTGCAAGAGCCGAGCTCGACGAGGGGGACGAATCGGAGTCGATCCTATGCCGCATGTCGATTACTTTTGTTGAAACAAAAGGAATGCCAAAAATTATTTGTAGGATTGGTAGATCGACTTGGAGAAATTGGAGAGCAAAGGATATGTTTCATAAGCCATCTAATGCTGATTTTATATTAGAGTTTTACTTGTTGTCATTATATTTACCAGTTTTATAATATAGACGAAACGTTACCAAGATCCAAATACGTTACTCTCAAATATACTGAAATACGTATTATAATCCAAATTATCATTTTGTGTAAGAATAATTGATAAGAAAGGCCAGAACCATCAGGAAGCGAAAGACCAATTAGTAAATTTTCATAGTACATGTAGTACCATTTTTAATGCTATATACATCTCAAAGAGATTATCCTTTCGTAAAAAGAAAGAAAAATGTATTAACAAAAACGAAAAATCATTATCTCGACGGTTGGGTGAAAAAGCGTACTATCTGAGATATGCGCTAGAAAAAGAGCACTATCTCGGCGGAGGCTTAAAAGAGGTACTATCTCCAATGCATTTTCAAGCGCGCATCCCAGATAGTACCTTTGTCAAACACGTATCCTAGATAGTACGTTTTTCCACCCAACCGTCGTTTTGTAAGTTAGCCTCTAAAATGTGCTACCATTATCAGAATGTGAAATTCACTTTATCAGCAATTAGTGCCTCCAATATTTAAACTTAAACTTGTTCTATTGTTTTTCCAAACAACATACTTTGCTAAAAAAAAAAATTTTGAGTATGCATAAAACTCTAAAAAAATAAAAACACTACTACCAGAAGCAAATTATCGAACTCCTCACTTTAATAATTTAAAGATATTATTTTTTATTATTGAAGTTTAACATTGAATAATTCCATAAATCCACTTTGACCGACAATTTTTTTTGTTTTAAAATATGATGTTTGATTTCATACTTTTAATTTAGCGATATTATATGAATGCATCGATATGCCATGTTATTTAAAGATAAATAATACGCATATGTAATTCGATTTCGAACTCGAGATTAAAATTCGTTACGTGTGACTATCTCCATGAAAGTAGCTTTAAATTATTCACATTCGATGTGGTTTTACAGTTAACGATGCATTTGTAATTGAAAATATTTTCTGGGCGAATAATTTAAAATCAATTTAAAACATTAACTGAATTTATCGCATTTTTTGCGTAATGCTGGTTAATATTTCACTGTTGATTTTACATTCAAATAATGATGAAATGCAAACAAATTATGAGATATATAATGATGCTTATTTGATGTAAACAAAAAGGAAGTAGGAAAAAAGAAAATACTATGTAACAGTAATAATAACCAATAATTGCAATAGCAATTATGCTTTTAGTATTCTTATGTAAATATAACATTGTTTTAAATATTATGATTTTCTGCCCTTATGAATATTATGTAATTTAATGAACGTTTAAATATGCTCGATTCATTATTACATTTACATTTTATTTTGAATGTAAGGTAATGCAGCCATTACGTTTATTTAAAGGTGCATAATCTAGTCAACCACATATTCAGTTTAACATAATTACCTTTATTATATTTAATTATTCGTTAAAAGAATTTTAATCGATTATTAAAATATTGTTATAATAAAAATAGGACATACTCATTCAAAAATCAAAACCAATGCCTAAATTCAGATATATTTTATTATTATAAAACGTCGTGTTTTATAAATAGTGCCAATAATTAGCTGTTTGAAAATTTGAATGTAGAGTTACAAAGACTCAATTAAGTTTGTTTTCATGAAAATAAGTGTTAATGAGGGGCTATTCCGCGCTGACGAAGAACAAAGCTGATGATGGCACATGAAATACAAAGGAAAAGCATAAGATTATAGTTTAAAACTACCAGTTTTAAACTATCTTTGAGTTTGGAAAAGGGTACATCTGAATTTTCAGCTTGGAAAATGGCACATCTGAAATTTGAGTTTGGAAAAGGGTACATCTAACGAGCACATTTATTTCTTTTAATTTGAAGTTAGTGACTACGACGCGAAAAATTAAAATTAAAAATAAATAATAATATAATGGTAATATTTAAAATAAATTTGGTAAGTTAAATAAAACTAACATGTTTAATTTTTATGAGAATAATTTATTGTGATAATTTTTTTGCTCTTTTGGAATTCTAAATCTTTTGAGCCCTATTCTAAATATTTCACTTTGCATAAAAAAACGTTTCACTTATATTAATAAAACATGATTCGTTGTCGTTGATTTGTGAAAACTAATAATGATTCTTATTTTAGAGGTATATAAATTACGGATTTTTAAAAATTTGGTATATCTCTAAAATATTATATATTTTGTAATATTGTAATATCTCTATAATATAATCTGCTAAAATTATTTTGTTATTTAGAAGACGATGAATATTCATGATATTCTATATTCAAAAAATTCGTTATAATCTAAATATTCTTATTCTTCAATTAATATTTGTATTCTTTCTCCTCCTTTGTCTTTGGTCTGACAGCAGCGTCCATTATAGTATTCCTTGCCACTTCGTATTCATAGTTGTTAAACGTCGCGAATTATATATTATTTAAATTATTCGTAGCAATGAAATGTAAGTTTTCTATTTTGCGGTACAAATTAATAGTGTTAACAATTTTTTTTTTCGTATGTGTTTTAAAATTATATTTGATGAACAATTTTGAAGTATTTAAGTGATATTGAACCTAATGAATCTTACGCAAATTTGGGTAGCCATAATGTTCAACAGTAAAATAAATATTAATTTTTCATTGCATAGATTATATGTATATTATTACATTATTATTATTTATTTATATTTTTAATTGTTTGCGAAATTGGTTAAGAGTCCATCTGAAATTTGAGTTTGAAAAGGGCACATGTAACCAGCCGATTTCGCAAACAATTAAAAATATAAATAAATAATACTAAAACTCATATTTTAGATGCTTTTTTCTTCATAGTTAGTGCATTTCTCCAAACTCGAAATTCAGAAGTGCCCTTTTCCAAACTCAAATAATGTGCCTAAAACAAACTGAAAACAGACTGACTTGTTTTTGAAAATGCATTTTTCATGAAATATTGTAACAGTCAAGCATTAAAGTGAAAGTTGTATTGAATATTCAATAGAAAAATGCTTTTGCAATATTTCCTCTCTGAGGAATCAATTATTAAAAAATGAACTTCACTCCTAATAGAAACACAACTATTATCCTTAAGCTTTGAGGAACATCACAATTTAAGACAAAGTGGCAATCATGTAACTTCCCTGCAAAAACATGAAAAACTAGCAATGTATAGTACATCGATCGACGCATACTTGCAAATTTATGGCGTACATTGAACAACATTAGCCCGGTGCACAAGCGCAACTATCTATAGCTATATACATGCAGACTCACACACACATGTATTCGCATTATGTACATACGGAGACGCGCGGCTGCGGAAGGCCGCGTCGGTGGTCTCATTAAACGCGAGCGCGCCAGAGCATCATATCCCATCTATATATATATACACGCGTATATATACATATAGCCTCGGTGTGTGGAGCTCGCGCGCGAACAAGCGCCTCGTCGTCGGGTCTCTCTCTCTCCCTGCGTAATGAGACTCGGTTAATTGGAACGAGGCGACTTGTGCAGCGCGGGGTGGCGGTGGCGACGACGACGTCGACGATGGAACAGAGGAAAATGAGTGAGAGCATTGTGTGGTGAAGCCCCGGCCTCTCTCGCGCGTCGCCTCTTGTCGGCCGTATGTTTATAGAAGGAGGGTAAAAAGGGAGAATTTTCGGCAAAATGGCGGTAAAGCGCGTCGAACACGACGCTGCGTTGAGTGCACAATATGAAATGCGGAAATTTCGTATACAGTTACGGGACTTGATCATTTTTTCGTTGGGCGATAATTTTTTCCTAGCCTTGAAATCATGCGTTAGTGTTTGGAGACAAAATGTAGATCTTGAAGTTGTCTGTGAATCTATAATGAGTTAAATATTACAACTAAAAATTTGCTCGATTTCAGATGTAAATTTGGTAGACGGCATCAAAAAGGAGCTGATTCAGAAAATCGTTCAATTATTAGAAATATTCATTAGTATAAAACTTTATTTTTTCATATAAATTTATTGCATAAATAACACATTGATATATTGATAATTTATAAGTACCATCAATATTCGAGATAAATTTTTAACACCAGAAAACTTAGTTTTTAATAAAATACTTATAAAAAATTCTGATTGCATAATTTATTTTTCAAAAATAGTACATTTCGACACGGGGGCGGAAGAGGATTATTTCACTCACGAGACGTTTTTCGGTCGAGCGAAGCGAGGTCGAAAATTCGAGTGAGGGAAAAATCCTCTTACGCCCTAGTCTCGAACCGTATTTTTCATCACGAGAGCCGTAAAGTCGCATCAAACATGCGATTTTGAGGTTAGAGTAACGAAAAAAATATTATGAGCTTATTAATAAGTGACAACAATATGAACCCTTTTATAATTATATCTCGATTTTGTCGAAAACTAATTTTATGCGAAATGATGCAGTAAAGTTTGGTTTATTGGTAGTTTATAACAAAAATGATAAAACTGTATTGAAAATTGGTAAATTCAGCCAGATAAAATGTATGCTAAATCTGCGCATAGTTGTTTTGAGCAATATTAAAAGATTTACTTCTGTGTAATTTTTTAAGCTTCTACTAAAACTAAAACCAAACTTAGCTCGCAGTCCAAATAAAGTTTAGAATAAGTATTGCAAGCTCTTCATAAAACCTATAATAAAATACGAGAGTTAGCTTTCACAAATTCTTATGCACTCCTTTATCTTTTATATTGACGGATATGACAAAAGATGAAAATCAGTATGTCGCGTAATCAAGCAGTCGGTTTGGCGCCGATTAGCTAACGGATTATTAAAAAGCGTTACATAGCAGTCACAATTATTCAAACTTGTAATATTACGCGTCGTCGCCAGGAAGTTACGAATGGATCTGGCGGGGGAGAAGAGAGAAGAAAAATTTCGAACAATGGGAATTAAAAATGCGCCTAGGAGGAGGCACGCGAATGTACATGCGAAAGGAAGTAAAACGCGCAAAATGAACAGCTCACCGAGTCGCTTCCGACTCTTTTTTCTCATTTTTTTCTTTCTCCCGCTCGCGGTGTATTACACTCTTACTGTATATTTCCGCTTTTTTCAGTCTTATACCGCATCTATATTTTTCTGTCCGCGTGTTCACGGTATACTTTTCTTTTGAACTTCGTTCAACGTTGTTTTTTTTTCTATTTACACTGTTGCAACGCGCTCTTGGTTCTAAAGTTTTATGCGCTGGTAAAGTCCAACGTGAAGCAAGCAGTTGCTTCGTGTAAAAAGAGAAAGATATTTAGATAGTTTAAAGATAAAAAGATCAGCTGGAATTTTTCAGACTTTTAAATTTATTTTAAATTGGAATATTGTATTGCTTTATTCTATTGTATGAATTTTATTTTTTTGTTTGGTTAATTCTCACTTCGGAAATAAATATAATTATTTAAAGATTGGGTGCTCTACTTTGGTCAATATACACTACACTTTATAAACGATTGAATGTACAGTCATTGTTTATGTAGAAAAAATTATAAGTAACTGTTCTTTTCTCATTGAAACCTGTAGAAAAATATGTCCTATAATTAAAACTTTACAAAAAAGAATATTTATTTAAATTGCTGATCGTTTTTTTTAAATATAGGCAACATAAATATACACTTTTCAATAACACTTTTGAAAGGTATACCTACAGACATCCAATATATTGTAAATACGCAATAAAAATGTATCTTGAAAAATTTATAACTATATCTCTCATTTTCATGTGAATAAGAATATTATTATAATATTAAAGAGTTTTATGAGTACAATATAATTTAAAAGTACAGAGAATCAAATATACGAGAATCAAATACTTTGATATCAGAACCCAATTATCGATTGCCTATGATAGAACCATAGGCAATTTGGTCGTCTTACTCAAAGGAAATAGCTAGAAGAATTTTACTGTAGCAGTTCGAAGATTTGGACAATGTAACATAGACAACAGGTGTCTTGCAAGGATGTCCTTTAACCGCCTGCACCTTTAGACTTATGTAAGCTACTGTTACAAAACAAGTATCCTGATGCTCAATTTCTTCCAATGATATGAAAGTAGAGCTTAATGTTTTTGTTTGAGGAAAGGCATAATTAATCATTTCGCTTATAGTGAATAATTATAATATATTCAATAGCGTTTTATTAAATAAAGTTTTTTTTTCTATTAAAACAATAATATTCATAATTCAGCACGTGAATGGTCTATAACTAGTTTTTAGAAAAAATACTGAGGTGCAAAGACTAAATATTTATTGAAATATATATGTATACATCAGACGTAAAATAACCCCTGGTAAGTTATTTATTACGCGTAAAAAGTATCAACGGTTAATAATATATTATTTAAAAATACCGATGTAATACATTTATAAATAAGTGTTTATTATTTTTTAATATTTATTAATTATATTAATAGCACATTTTCCTTTTGGTGATAAAATTATTAGTTAAAATCCTTAGGTGATCAAAAAGTACGTCTTTCACGGTATATATTTTTATGGTTGTTTAACCATATTGCAACTTCTATATTGTTGAAAAAAATAAATATTTCCATAAGCAATGAGTTTAGTATTCTAAATAGAATAAAGTTTTAAGTCAATCGCTTGTTAAATTTAGGACATTCATTGTCTAAATTAAGCAGGTGAACAACTGAGAAATTGTTTCAATTATCTTAAATACCACTAGAGCAGAAAAAAATTTCGAAAAATTTGAGAGTTAAGATAAATTGCTTCGGTTTTTTTTACAATTTGGTGTCAGAAAACTTTTTTACAGTTTTAGCGAAATCCGTGATTCCGATATCTAGATTTCACTTAGTCAATGGGATGCGAGATGGGATATCATTGCAGATCTGCAATTTTCTGAATAATTTTTCCATTACATGCAATTTTCAATTTGAAAGCACATTCTTCATGGAGAACTGAAGGTACTTTTACGTAGGTTATATTTGCTAAAAAATTCACTAAATAAGATGTTGTTCTACAATGCCGGTAAGAACTTATTCCGATAGGACACTATCATCACATTAATGCAAATAGATCTATTTTCTATTGAAGAGTACGTACAAATCAATAAAACATATTGCTCCTAAATTTTCACATAACATATAAAAATTAACATATAAAAACGAGATTTTTCATGAAGTACTTTTTACTTGGTTGAAACAGAAATTTAGTGAAATACTTACTGCCTCTATATATTTTTCCGGTGATTCAAGCTTTATATACATTTTTATATAAAATAAAATTCTTTAAAAATTGCTTAAGTGATTCGATCTTGAAGTAATATTTTTAAACTATTTTAAATTAGTTTAGACTTCACAAAAAATCTATTCACCAAAATTTTTTAATTATGAATAATTACACTCACTGAAAACTATAGGTTACTTCTAAATTTTAAACGAGTATTTTTTCATATTTTTAGAACAATCGTCACTTTTTTAGAGTTTAAGTGCATTCCCTAGAGATTTGCTGTGAAATTCGAACTACTGTATTGTAAAATGTTATTCTATAGTAATTTATTGTTATTAGCACATAAGAATTAAATGTTTGTTTGAATTTCTTGTGCAAATATTTATGACAAATATTCATGAGCCTATAATAATTGATGTTATTCAGTTCTTACAGTATTTTTAGAAAATTCTAATTTAATTAATAATTATATTCTAAATATTAAAATTGTAATTAAAATTACATACGTAGATTTCTAGACGGTGACTCATTTTGTTAACTTACTTATTTAATAATACATTTGAATCTTAAAAAGAAGGCAAAAGTATTAAATAAAGAACTCGTAAGCCGCTGAAATAAATTTATCTTGGAACGTTGTAAGATTTATTATATCAAATTTTTTAACTCTGGATGTTTTAATTTAAATAATTAATGTCCTTTTAAATATTCAACTACTATATTTTCTCAGAGTATTTAAATAACATAATGAATTAATCATGCTAATTATCCCAAATGATATATTAAGATATTAATGTAGTTGTTACACTTGTTTCGCATTTGCAGAATATGTGAAAGGATTTACATATTTCAGTAACAGATGATATGATTGTAAATATATATTACTCGCTGCTCACATATATCAGTTAGACAACACAAAAAGACGCGGGCGCCGATAAACTTAAACGGAGTTATTCCGCAGTGAAATTCTTTTTCGTAGATATCGTCGAAAATGCAATAAAATCAATTGACATTGACTTTCTTCTTTCTGTAGTTGAGCACCGGCAAAAGGAATATTTTAACTCTGATCGAGCTAAGGCTAAGGGGGAAATGCAAATACAGTGAAAAGTTGAGCTAAGGAAAATGAAGAAAAAGATGTGGGAAAAACGTTTGCGTGTGTAATTCGCTTGCTCATTTTTTTCTTACTTTCACCGGTCGTAGAACTTTGTTTTTATGCATTGCGCTAACAATTCTTTTTTTTTCAAATTACGCAATAATTTTATTAGATGATTTAGTTCTATTTGATTATTTAAAATGCAATATATGTTAACAAATGAAATTTAATTACCACTCAATAGCATGAAAACTATCTTAGTTATTAATATTTTAATGTGAACAAATAAGAATATTTTACAATTTTACTCTTTAACAGAGAATAGTCTAAGTTAAAGTAAAAAACTTTTGGAATTTCTTATGAAAATAAAATTGTAAAAACTTTGACTTTATTAACATTTTCAGTAAAAATATTAAAACAAACTGAAAATCTGCACAAAAAGTGGTTCGTGTCCGAAGTAACTCTCCTGTATCTACTTGTTCATCAGTTTCCGCAGTTCTTACACAGATGGCGGCGTCAGTCGGTTTAGCTTCCCAAGTGCCGACCGACGCCGAGAGTGAATTCGAGCCAATGTACATACTCTGAAGCCATCGAGAAGGCAATACAGGGAAGTTTTAAGGATGCATTTTTATTCCCATATCTATTTTGTTGTCATAGAAAGACATTGCTCATCATTTTTTCTCGTTTTGTTAAAATTCTTATCAAATAGTGCTGGTCTAGAAAAAAAACTTAGAATGCACTCGATATACTGTATGCGGATTCCATTTTCTTGATACATAGCTAACTTATCGCTTTAAATAAATGTTTAATAACATACATCTAACTCATGTACATTTATTTGACAAGATAAAAATAAAGAAATTATCTATAATTTACGACTGTTCATAAAGAATAAAGTTATAAAAGAAAATTTTCACTACGGAATATTTACATTTATCTATATAATGAATTCTAACAAATGAGAAGAGATATAATATTTAAACTACATATAAATTGTTGAACTCATTTTAGATAATAAAATTTAATAAGCGCTGCAGTATTTGATTTTAGCAGAATTCTAAGATTCTCTACAGATACATTGCTAAAGGTAGAGTAAAATAAAAGAATAGTACTTTTCGTACCAGAACTTCGACGGCCCTCGGGCTCAGCGATCACACGTGTGTAAACTTTTATGTCCAAGGTGCGAACATGAAAATTGGTTCAAGATCTAAAATGCGACTCTACGCTCACTGCATCAAAAAGATATATTTTATAAAAATTGATCTGAAATTAGTCATGGAACTTGAATCAATAAAAATCAATACTTTAAAGGAGATGTTTACTTGAATCAAACTTTAATTTTTTATATTTAATTATCAGCTTGAAACTTTTGTAATGTTAATGTATAGATAAAAGCAGCAGATAAAATAAAGTATAAGTAAATGTTGACTTTACAGTAGTCTCCTTAGACTGTTACCTAAGACATTACTTACTACTTGTAGTCTAATTATTGACAGAAAATCGAAATTCAGACTGTGAGGATATCATTATATTTATCAGTATATTTATATAGATTTGATGAGAATAAAATTATTAAATATTTATCAGCAGAAATATACTTTACCAGTACGTTAAAAAGTGTGCAACACATTCAAGAGTTGGGAAAAATTCAAATATAGATAACTCTTTCATGACAAAAATACTCTATTAAAAAAGATAGTAAAAGTTAAATATAATATATATGAAACAAAAAATGTTACAGACTGAAATACATAGAGTAAACGTCTTCCGTTTCTGCCAACAGAGCATCGGCATCGGGAAGCCCGACGATCTAAGCTATTTATACAATACGCCGTAGACACATGCGTGCAGGAATTAGCAACAATTAATCAAATTGGAAGTCCGTCGAAGACGAATTGCGAATTGCTCGGGGCGCACAAGGGACCCGCAAGAGTATACACAAGTGCCTGGCAGTTGCTGGCGCGCAGCAGTAATAGCAGCAGCGGCGATGGAGCGATTAAGGAAAATTAAGTGCCATTAATTAGTATTCCCGATAGGTACGTAAATGACAATAAGACGCGGACGCCCGAGCAGCATATTCCTCCTGCTGTGGGCGTATTATTATACGAGAGGCATTGTAACCGCACGATGAGCCTTGCGTCTCGGCTGCTCATGATCATTTTCGACGATCCTTTGTTCGTTATTTGTACGTGGATTTGAAGATAAAAATTCATCAGCCTAATGGAGGAGTTGTGATCGCGATTGAAGTTAAATGTGAATTGTAATTATATAATTATCAGATGAATTATCCGTAAATACATATTTAAACTCCACATATTAACTTTGATTATAAAAAGTAAAAATATTAACGAAAAATGACTTGTTTGTAACTATAGGAGATCCCTTTCATACACCAAATAAGAACTTTAAAATTTGCTTACAACATGAAACTTCGAACCACAAATTCTCATTCATCTGTACAACATAAAACGAACAGAACGTTCAAGAAATTTACCGACATTAAATTTCTCTTTGTTATAGCTGCGCTGCGTAGTTCTTTTTTCCCTCATTCACCGATATAATGCTCTCCTTCCTTATTACCTAAACTCTTAAGCATTATTTCCGTATACTTGTAATATAAAGATGTATTATGTATAAAATATATACAACGTTCATTTTGTGTACAGTTCATCAGTTCGTTAAAAAAATATTTAGTATTCCATCACTAACTTGATGTTAGTGATGGAATACTAAATACTAATGTTAGATCACTAATTTATAATAGTTAATACACTGGTCTCTCTAGATTTGTGAAAGGTGTCTTTTATCTTAAAAAGCTTATAGACGATAGAACCATGACGAAACACAATTTTAACTACCAATATTTTGTTTTACACTGATTTGTAATTCACCTTTTCTAAATCAAACTTCATAAAATTAATCTTCTCGTATACTTTTTGACTTTTTTCGAAATAAAGCAGTATAGTAGTTTTATTCTCCGCGCAGCAGCCCATGAAATGCAAAGTAGTCGAATTGAGAATTATCTTCCAAAAATGAACTTTGCAGCACAACTAACCCTGTATATCCTACAACTAACAAAACCGCTATTAATTCCTTGGCACTTTATTTTCTCAAAAATAATTATTTCTCCAATCAATTCATTTTTGCTAGTAAATCCAACAACTAATTAAAATTGTAAATGAAATAAATAAATTATTTCCATACATATTATATAAAATCTTATAGCGATATCATAAATATGAAAAATTTAATTGTAAGTTGTATGTTTATTTTTGTGTTATTTCTTATAGTAAAATTTGTAAAGTAAGTGACTTGTAAGCTAACTTAATATTATCTTATTTGTAATTGTACATTATTTTCTCAAAAAGATTACAATAGTAGATTCTACGTTTCAAAATAAATATTTCTGTTTTTAACTTTCTATTTTCTCATCCATTTTCGATGTATTCATAATTTTTAAGTTAAGTTTTTAACATGGGAAGTGCATGCTTAGCAGGCACTTGGTGTTAATACATACTTTTAATAATTTCAAAGCCAATTTTAGATAGAATTCTTTTAAAAACTAGTACATCATACTAGATTAAGAAGGAATAAACAATGATTATAAACAAGGGCAATCTGATTGCCCATTAATATTGATTAGACTGTAAGACCGATAGAAAAATCTTTGGCAGTTTATAGTAGATTACAGTCGACATAAGTAATATTTCTTAATGTTTAAAAAGGAATAGATATGCAAAACAGCTATCAGGACTTACGTTAGTAATTTTAAAGATACTGCAATTCAAAAATATGCTATAATATTAAAAGTACATCTATATTATTAGACCTTTACAAAAGCGATGTTGCACTTCGTTATTTTTTTTATATTTATATGATTTTTACTCTATTTATTTACATTTTGGTTCATAATTAATAGATGTTATTAATAACGATACAATTTAACGATAACTTACAAAAAGAAACAATCTTTTTGATCATATGAGCCGGAGAACATACTTATAGTATTTGCGATATACATATATACGAAAGAACAGTACTTAAAAATGGATAATATTCATTCAATGGTGTTTAAAATATTTTTGAATAACTTTAAATATTTTTGGATCAACTTTCTTCTGCAGGGATACAAAGCTCTTCCTCTTGAAGAAAGGAAAATTTTTAACACCTGACTAAAATCGATGTTTGATATAAATAAGCTTCTAAGTACAGGCATCCGATCTTAGACAAATTCTGTAGTATTCTTTTTTTACTCAGAAGTATTTTCAATAGAAAACCTTCAAACGATCCCTTTTCTGCTGAACTAATCACATTTATTCTCTTACAGTAGCGGCTACCCTCCCATTGAAATATTTTAACCGATAACCTTAAATAAGTTATATCGTTTCATCTACGATTAAAAAATACCTCATGGTTTAAAGGCATTTCAAAATGTATCGATAACCGTCCATTCGCAATACACAATACTGCAATTCACTTAATGCGTTCAAGGAAAATCTTACATTAATTTCCTTTCTCCGCGGGTAAGTGATCTAGAGCTTAAGTATACTCGTCGCGAAAAAGGATAAGCAAGCAAAAAGAAAAGTTACGCGGAAAGGGAAAACAATACCAAAGAGGCATGGAAAAAAGAGGTTTTCAGTGAAAACCCGTAGCCGCCGCCGTGTGCGTAGTTCAGGTATTCGATTTGCACAGCGCGGCGGCGCACAGTAGTCGGAGCTTGCCGACAAAGCCCGGCGCGCGATCCGCCGGTGCATACTTCGAATTTCCCTGATTAAAGGAATATTAGTAGAGCGATATACGCGCGGATCGGAGGCGAATCGCCGCGCGGCACTTTATCTCACATTGCAAGTTTTGCGCGACTTTGGGTGATTCCCGTTTTCTTTTTTTGTTGCGCGCTATATAAGTTATAAAGGGGGGGATTAACAGACTGGCTGAGAGCAATCGGTGAAAAATGAATAGGAAAATGCAACAAAGGGTGCAGCTAATACTAAATATTTAATACAGTTGCAGTCGTTGACTAATGGCTCAAATTCAGTACATCATCAAAATATCTCTGGTATTGTTTCAGAGACAATTTCCAATTTTCGTTATATAATTTCATTGAATATCAAGGATATTGCATTCCGCATTGATTTGATATGAAGTAGAAATAAGTTGTCAATTGACGAATTTATTGTCAGGCAAATTTATATTTAAAGACTATGTCGCCGATCCTCTTGATATTGTTTTCCACTACACCCAATCAAACTCGAAAATGGGTTATACACTCGGTGGATACATCACAGAACATTTTGCGCCATTTAGTCAAGCCAATAAACGTTGCGACATTGTTTCCCATCGTCGTCGCTCGTCCCTCCCTCAAAAAGTGAACATTAAAGGTATATAATACGCGGTGCGGCCCTCAAACTTCGGCGGCTCAAAGGAGACTTGTGCACAAAAAAGAAAAAGCTTCAACTAAAACAAAAGGAACAGCTCTGCGCGCGATAAATAGAACCGACCAAACGTGAAAAACAAAAACCCAGTGTATACGCGAGCAAGCAAGAGGCGAGCGCGAGGTAAAGAGAGTGAAAGAGAGAGAGAGAGAGAGAGAGAGAGAGAGAGAGAGAGAGAGAGAGAGCGTCAATCAATCAATCGAACAATCGAAAGTGCATTTAGCTGAAACGAGGCCTTTCCCCAAAATCGATCGCTCGCGCACACACACACACACACATGTCCTACCACGCGCACAATCAACCTAAGCGCAATCAAACGCCCAGGACAATAGAACCAGGCTATAGGGTATAGCTTCGCAAATTTCGCTCGCGCTTGTGTATGCGTGTGTATGTGTGTGCGTGTGTGTGCAGTGTGCGCGAATTCGCCGGTCTATAAACCATAAACGCGCGCGTGGAGCAATGACTATGGCGGTGCGGGCGTCATCCCTCCTTTTTTCATTTGGCCCAGGCGATTCGATCTCATATTTGACGAATCCGGGTTTACCGATAAAGGAGAGGAGAGAGCGCGCCTTTATATGCGCTGGCCGTGTATAAACACACAAAGAAAGAAATGGCGCAAAAGGCACAAAGCGCGAGACGCGAGAGAGAGAGAGAGAGAGAGAGAGATGCATGCGAGGGGGTTGAAAAGGTATAAGATATATACATTCATCAAGCAGTAGCGCAAAAATAGGGAAAGAGACGGCGACGACGACGATCTGCAATAAAAAGAGAGCAAGGTAGTAAAAGAAGAAACTTCTAGCGCACCATGCGTTATACATTGCACACACACATATATATATATATATATAGA
>UELV01155427.1:0-10620 GCA_900490015.1 Megastigmus stigmatizans
TCTCTCTCTCTCTCTCTCTCTCTCACTGCCTGAAACCAATAGCGAACTCTCTAGAAAGCAAACTAAAGAGTGAGAGAGAGAGAGAGAGCGGGAGAGAAGGAGAGAAACGAATTCGCAAGCGAGGGCGCGCGCGCACGCGAGGAGAGAAATAAAGCCGACCGAAAATCCCGACTGGCGCTTCACTTGGATCGCTACGTAGAATAATACGTGTGTGTGTGTGTGTGTTTGTGTGCTACAGAGAGAGAGAGAGAGAGAGAGAGAGAGAGAGAGAGTCGGAATCCTCGACAGGAAAAGCGCGGACAAAAGGTTTCTAGACGGCCTATAATTCAGACTTGATGGCTGGATGGACGCGCGGTGCACGACGCAGACAGCGAGAGGAACCCCTGCATACCCAAAACTGCAAGGGAGTGAGAGAGAGAAAGGTAGAAAGGCTAAAAGAGAAAGGGAGAATTACGAGGTCACTTCCGTTGGCGCCTGCACGAGCTTCCGCTTCCGGTCGCACGTTACTGTCCTCTCTCTCTCTCTCTCTCCTCTCTCGCCCTGTTCCGAGTTTCGCAGTGGCTGTGTGTGTGTGCGCGCGCGCGCGTGTGTGTGTGTGTACACGCTCCAGCCCCCGGTGCAAGGAAACTTCGCACAATGGCGCAACTTAGCCATTACTATCGCGCGGCTCCCATGGGCAGTGGCAGCAGCATCTCTCCCATTCTCCCCCTCTCTCTCTCTCTCTCTCTCTTTTGCGCCATCCTTATCTGTGTTACAGCAATACCTTTAAAGTGAGAGGGTAGCAGAAAGAGGGAGAAGGGGGAGTTCGAAGCGTTAGGGGGGCGTATTACGGGTCGTTTCGGTCAGTATCGCGCGTGGGCTAGGGACGCTTTAGGTATGCCGTCGCGAGCGAGCGAGAGCGCAGAGCGTATAGGTACGTACTTATACGTATAGAATAGATCTCTTGTGTATATGCGAGTATAGGCGTATAGGGAGCTTATACGCAGCAGCGGCCCGCCACCGAGCGCAGGTGATTCAGTCGTAACTAGCGAGTAAATTTTCATGCCCTTCCCCCCCCCCCCCCTTGGCCACGTTAATACCCTCCCCCGTATATGTCGTCCAGCGCGCTCCGAGAGACCAGCGGCCCTACAAACTCCTACTCTCTCCCGTTTATATGTGCACCTATATATCCGAGAAAGGGAGCTTGGCTGTGTGTATGTGTGAGTGTGTAAGAGAGAGTGCGAGGGGCGAGGGGGTGGCTGCAGAGTCGTAAACCCCTCGTTTCACCGACAGATTTCTGATTTCAATTAGCTCGCAAGTCCCCGCAAGGGTCGAGCGCACGCACGTGCCGCTGAGGCTGCGATGCCGTGTCGTGTGTCCGACGTTGCTGCTGCTGCTGCTGGCCTGCGCCTGCGACTGTGCTTTTTATGCCCCCCTCGAGCAGGAGCCGACCGTGGACTGAGTGGGTACTTGAGTAAACCCCACCTCTCTCTCTCCCTCTCTCTCATTCCCTTTAGCGACTTATACTCACCCAACGAGTCTTTTTATTCCCGGCTGCTGCGATGAATTTCGGACTGCGTTTTCTTTTGGTGCGGCTTTGCGCTGGACGTTTTATTCCGTAGACGCTCGTGTGATTAACGTTCGGTTGTTTTTGGGAATCGGGTAGTTTTGTTTTTTGGGTTATATTGGCGAGGGGAGCACTAGAGTAGGAATGGGATTATGTTCTTTGAGAATTTTGGCTGTAAGTTTATTCTGTAGCCATTCGATGTAATGATAATGACTTTGTTTACAAGCAGTTACCAAGTTTGTAATGTATAAGATATATTTTTTTAAGCTGTGAGAAAATACACAAATCATATACTCTTTAAAGTCATTTTGTACACGAACGAGTTGACAATTTATAACTATTTGTAAAAGAATTAAAATAAGAATTAAAAAGTTTTTTATTTTGAGTGATTGCTAGATCGATTTATCATTCAAAATGTGAATTAAAAATATATCAGTAGATGAAGGTGGAGTCAGGTGCACCTGACCATCTATCCCGAAAATTAAACAATTCTTTTCCACCATTTATATATATATATATATATATATATATTGAACGAAAATCGCTAATGTTCACTCTAACCAAATTTCAACAGGCATATAAGCCGCTTAAATAACGACAGGGTTGTCCCAGCCGAGGAGTTCCCATACACGATCTATAATACGCTTCGCAACAAAGCTTCGCTAACAGTTCTGCACATAAAGATTAATTATTACGGCAAAGGCATATACCCGAGACTGCTCCTTCTTGGAACGGCGGCGCGCGTGCAAGGCTTTCGCGCATAATGCAAGCCGAACGTACCATATCCCGTATACCGCACGCTACGTGCGCTCGGTCTACAGCGAGAGAGAAAGACAGAGAGAGAGAGAGGGAAAGCACACGTCGATTAATCGCCTCGATAACCGTAACCATCACGACGCATGCACGCAGAGAGCGCATCAAACCTTCTTCTATACCATTCGCGCGAGTCGCAATCAAACGATAAATAGGGGAAAAGCACCGCCGCGACGCGTGATTTACGAGCACCCATCGCGTATTTTTGTTTTGCCTGAACGGTGGCCCCACGCGCGCGCGTCACTAAATCTCCGTTAGATAACTGTTGCATACATCCGGCGTTACGCGCGCGTTTTTTTTTCTTTTTTTTTTTTTTTTGAAATAGTGCATCCATGCATTTTTGGCCAATATAACACGGCGGCAGCGGCAGCGGCGGCCTAGACCATAATTCAAAAGCCACTCGCGGAAAGAATATATTACCGGCGGATGCGTGCCGACGGCCTGAAATTGTTACACTGTAGGTACGCGAAATTTCGACGCTCAATGTATCAACGCTTAATGGCGATGCCAATTCCGGCTATTTTTGGGGTGGGGACTAGGGACTATGTCTCTCTCTCTCTCTCTCTCACTCCGACCGATACGGTATGCTAAATGCGTTGTACGAGTCGAGACTATGCGCGCGAGAGCTATCCCCAAATTGCGAATCATTGTTATATGTTTCCGAGGAAATAAAGGAGGAATAGGCTAACTAGAACGTTGGTTGCAGTTTCGCTCTCCAAAGCTGTTGAAACATGAGCTATATGGAATGTATGCTTTCTCTCGCGGAAGTTTGATAAACCATCGCCATATTTGCTAGCTGTCAATTTTATCTCTGTACGAAAATATAAGTATAAGATAGATCGGAATCGTCGATAAAGAGCTGTTAAATAAAAAAAAAAAGAAAAAAAGAAAACAAGAAATCCATCGAATAAAAGCGTTACGCAATCAAGGCTCGCGTCTCAATCTCCATAAAAAGAGCCCCGCATGGCTGCTGGGGAGGAGTAAATCTCACGCGCTCGCGAGCTCGAAATTTTTTTCTCGCCGTCTCCTGCTTCCGCGTTGCGCTAGAGGGCAGACTGCCAAAACGAGCAGCGGCAGTGGCGGGGCTGGCGGTGGTGGCAGTGTTTTTTTCTCCGCTCCTTTCCCCCGCAAGCGATGAATGCCTAATTCACTTGGCGGCGAATACGCCGCGCTCCACCTCGCTATATACTAGCCGACTTTTCTTTTCCGGCGTTTATTGCGGTATAGTCGATACAGCTGAGCTCTCTGCCACCACGCCTTCGGTAGTTCGACCCAGTATATAACCAAGCGTGGAATACGACTCTATATGCATGCGATCTCCCGGCTTGTGTATAGCTAGAGCCGAATCTCTCTCTCTCTCTCTCTCTCTCTCTCTCGCTCTTTCTGTGCGTGTGTATGTGTACAGTGTAGCCGTAGCGGGGGCTGTAAAGCCACGTTTCGAGCATTTTATGACGAGCTAACGGATGTCCCTGTGACAGTTATTGTTACGAGGGAGTGAGTGAGAGAGAGTGAGAGAGAATGACGGCGTATAGCCTGGACTTTTCGCGTGTGGGTCTACACGCGCACTGATATATATATGTGGAATGGCGATGCGGAGTTTAAATTTAACTGTATGCGCTTTGAATTAGCGGGCGAATGATGCTTGCGCGAGCTGTGATTGTTGTGCGCTGCAGCTTGATGGCATTGGGAAAAGTCGAGGGTCTGTTGCGCGCGGCTAATTGTGCGCACGCGCTATGTATATTGTGTTATGTTGGGGTCTCGACTTTGTTGTGGCTGTATTGCACGTTTTACGGTGATGATCGGCTTAGTTTCCTAGGCGCGCGCGGACAACGGAATCATTAAGAAATTCTCGTTGCTTATATTCTCGAACTTTATTGAATCAATGGAGCACATAATTAAGTAGACATTAGCTTTAGGATTACGAGTTATTTGAATTTCGATAATACTCATGCGCAGGTAACCCGTTTGTTGTAATAACAACCGCACACACGAGATTTTACATCGTTATACTGAGTATGATTTCAGTGGGCCGAGAGAAAGAGAGAGAGAGAGAAAGAGAGAGAGAGAAACGACTCGGAAAAGAAAAGAAAACATGCAATTAACGCCGGACAAACCTTTCGCGTGTCTACACTCCATTTTGCTCGAGTCTTATTTACATTCCCAATCAGCAGAGTCTGCGCCGCACTCATGAATCGCTCTCGGCAAGCAAATCGACGAGAATCACGAAAATAGAAAGAGAGAGAGAGAGAGAGAGACGAAGAGGAAGCGAGAAAGATCGTGTATGCGTGGGTGCGAGAAAGGGACAGAGGAGAACGGAGTGTGATCAAACTGGGTGACTGAGTAAACACGCACGATGAGGTCGTATTATATCCGTATTATTACTCAATGCTTTATTGCCACGTCACACGTGTGTTCCGACTAATGTCGTTGAGATTATTTTCTCTCGCAGTTGCAATTTAGCTCTTGCATTTGTAAATATTTATGAATGTGCGTTTATCTTGCTTTATGAGAATAAAATATGAAAGTTCTTTTGGGCCAGCGATCGATAATAATTATTGATTATACGAAGTTGCCGTGTAGTTCATAGTATATATAGTTGTCTTTGCTTATCGAATAATATTTACGCAAGAGGAGAATTATATTTTTAATGATTTTGCAAAAAGACGGAAGAACTTATTGCATCCATAACGTCCGCTTATAAGAGACAAGATCTTCCGTCTTCTCTCTTACTACTGCTCTCACCTATAGAGACAGAGCCAGAGAGAGAGAGAGAGAGAAATGCTATGCAGTGGCGCGACAGTCCAGGTAAAGGTGAGAAAATACTCGGCTATCCGTCAGTGTGCGGAGGTCTGATCGGCGAGCCCATAATGTGCGTTCCAGCTCGGTACGTGTATACCAACCGCTGGGTTAACTTGCAGCGCCGGGGACAGGCATTAATTTTGTCCTCGTTGGAGAGCTATAGAGGAGACGCTCCTGCTGCTGCTGCTGTTACTGCTACACGCTACCCTGCCCACACGAGATACCTGTCTCACTCACTCTCTCTCTCTCTCTCTCTGCTCTCTCCGCTCTCCTGCCTTCCAGACGTAAGAGGGAGATACAAGAGAGAGAGAGAGAGAGAGAGAGGGGGGAGAGGGAGAGAGAGAATCCCGATCACTCCCTCGAGAAACTCCATCCCAGCGTTAACGGATTGCCCTTGCCCGATAAGAGAGAGAGGAGAGGCCATGCAGACGCCGAGCGCGAAACTTCTTGGACCGGTTGGAAGTAGAACGGAGGGAGGGAGGCAAGGAGAAAGGGAGGGAAGGAGAGAGACATAATAGAGGAGAGATTGATAGACTGCGAATCGCGCGATATTGGAGATGTGCTCGGGCGTGCGCGCGCGCCTGTATAGATTGGACTTTGGAGTGCTACCTGGGACAAGCTCGCCCGAGATTTCTCGCTTATCCGACGCCGAATTGCTTTTTAAGAGAGAGAGAGAGAGAGAGAGAGAGAGAGATAGAGAGAGAGAGAGCGAGAGAGAACGAGAGTCTGCAGCTATTACACTCGCTCTCTCTTGTTTGCGAAAATATAGTTCTCGATAAGTGTTATGACTTCGCTCGAGGGAGACAACTCGTTGGATTTCCAAGTATGAGAAATCCTCTCTCTCTCTCTCTCTCTCTCTCTCTCTCTGTCTCTTTCTCTCTCTCGCGCAAGCGTGCTTTATTTATACCGAGAGTAAAGCTGCTGTCTTTATGAGAATTCCGACGCTTTAATTCGAGTTTTATTTGCGACAGCTGGACGATTATTCTGTCTGTAATAGAAAAGATTCATTTCCGATCCATTACAACGGAGAATTAGAACAAACTATAAGGATTTCTAAAATTATATTAATATTTGATATTTTTGGACTTTGAAATACTATTTATAACAAAATGACTTTAAGGTAGAAGACCCAGTGAATAGGCTCATAAGAACGTGTATAACTGTAGTAACTGGACACACCAGTGTATATAATATGAACCTTTCCTAGACTGTGATTGGTCACATGTGTCCAGACACCAGGTCGATTGCTAGCACTGTCCAGTCACTTTTACCTTACATAATTCAGCACAGATTGTACTAAGATATATTTTTCAGACAGAACAAAATCCGAAAATCTGATTATCAACCTTGCAGAATGAGAATATCAACTCGCAATACAGAACGGAATCAGCTAAAGTAAACCGCGATCCAGCGATTCCAACCGTCAGTGCAGCATCAATTTGTGGAGCTGTGTAAAATCAATGACTTGCGATCGGCATTAAATTTATATAGGTGGAAAGCTTTGGATGCGACAAGCATAAGAACGAAAAAAAATGAAAAGGATTTCGCTTTATTCTCGAAGGGGTCGTTGAACGTTTACCGACTGCACTGTTTTCCAATTATCCCGTATAAACTTTGTAAAGACTTGGGGGAGGTTAGCAGGGCGGCGGGAGAGGGTGAATCGATTTTCTTATATGAATTGGCCGCACGGCCGCGGGCAATAAATCGCTCGCCGGCAAAAGTAACCGCGCGTTCACGGTGGAGCAGGAAAAAAACGAGTTACATTTTGCGATCGATTATTATAGCTGTTGACGTTACGCCAGTGCAGGATACAGCATTTGCGAGCTCGATCTTTCTTAAATGCATCGTGCTTTATTTATGTTCACTAAGATACTTGACTCTTAAGGCAATATCTTTACTCTATAACTTTTTTAATTTGAAATTCAACAATGCAATAGTAGCTGCGATAGAAGAATAAAAAAAATAATACAATAATATATTATACTATGATAAAATAAGAAAACTAATCGAGGATTTACGATTTTGAAATGGTGCTACAGAGCGATAATCGCACGACACTCGAACATCGATTTTCACATTCAATTTCGCACAAACTCTTTTAATACGTGCGATTAGCCGCGAGGGAATTGTACCGACTAAAAGAAAGAGGAAGAGCGAGAGAGAGAGAGAGAGAGAGAGAGAGAGAGAGAGAGAGAGAGAGAGAGAGAGAGAGAGAGAGAGAGAGAGAGAGAGAGAGAGAGAGAGAGAGAGAGAGACAAAAAAAGAGAAGAAGAGAAATCCACCCTACTTTTCGGATCTGTCATTCAGCGCAATACTTGCTTTTGGCGAGTGTCGTCGCATTCCTTTCACTTCTTCACGAGCTCTCACACGACTCTGCCTGCGCGTGCATAGGGGTATAGCCAGGGCGCGCGCGCGATTATTCGTTCCGGAGAACGTGAAGAGCAAGCGAACGAGCGAATGAGAAACGCCGAGAGATAGAGATAGACATTCGGAGAGCAAGAAAGAGAGAGAGAGAGAGAGAGAGAGAATGCCAAAGTGACGGTAATAACAGTGCTGTCCGTCAAAAGCGAAGGTTCCGGCTTCGGCTACAACGCAGGGCTCCTTCGCGTACTCTCTTCTCTCTCTCTTTCTCTCTCTCTCTGTCTCTCGCGCTCCGTGCAACACTGGCCTGCCAACGATCTGTCAGTTATTTTTGCCCAGGCTGATATCCGCTTCCATAATCGTCTCGACGAGCGAAGGCTCCGGCGTTGAAAGGATTTACTTTCGGAAAGGAGGAAGGAGGAGGAGGAGGAGGCGGAGGAAAAACAGAAATTAAACGCTGACGCGAGAGAGGCAGCTCTTCTTTTTCACTTCTCTCGCATTCGACTCTGCGCTGCTGCTGCACCGGCTTACAATTGAACTTGCTTCGCAACGATGTTTCTTTTTATTTAATCTCGCTCGATTTTTCAGAATACCGCTACAGGGCTTTTTATTTAAAAATATAAAAAAAGAAAAAATTGTGGCGATATCCGAGGTAAGAAAGAGAAACGAGAATTGAAAGTAGCAAGTTGCCAAATATAGATCGCTTTTCACGCGCGTTCCGTTAATTATGCGCCAAGATTAAATTACTGTCAAGAGAATTTGGAAAAGCGTATGACTGATGTGGGTTGGCAAGGTTTATTATGCTACTCGTTCGGTTGTTAAATAAAGAATGGCGAATTATTCACCGTTCTATTTTTCTCGCGACTTCAACCTTGCGAAGTGTGAAAACAATTTTGTAGGTGTCAAAAGTACTTGATGACAACAGTTGGAGGAAAAAAACGAACTTCTAGACAAGACGTTTTAATTACTGTACTAATAAGAGCAACGTGATGCGGATAAAATTTATGCACCGTTGCATCAGTGTTGAAACGATTAGTTTTGACATACGTACTTCGGTGTTTACGGTTTTAGAACCGAGAAAATGTTTTCAAGTCCAAAAATGTTGCATAAAAGTTTGTGTTTAGCAGAATGGATATAGCAATTGACTAATTATCTTAAAAATATACTGCAGTGGTTTTAAAGAAATTTTCTAAAATAATTTTTGGTATTCTTTTACTTTGATTTTATTATATTAGTTATCTGAAGCCAATCTAACTAATAATGTGAGATAATAAATGAATTTTTATACTATAATATTGAAAACTACAATAAAATAATTTGGAGATTTGCACAGAAGCAGATGAAAAGATATGATTTTTGAAAAATGTTATTAAAAATATTATTGCCGTCGCAGATATTGAATGAGCGGCTTAAAAATCGAATCCTTCTAACGACATATTTCATATTTAATCTTATCTAATTTGTCATCGTACTTTGTGTTACAGGTGAGTTACACGAACGATCCATTTACCGAATCTTGTTGGACCTGTAAGTCAAAGAGAAATATTTAATTTACGCATCCAAACATTATAGTGATCACTTTAAATCTACCCATATAAATTTGAAAGAGCTGTGCTTGTTACTTTAAACGAGAAAAAATAATTATTATCGAGTGAAAATAAAGCCTTTAATGGTATGGTTTAATTTTACTCTCTTTCAGATTTAAAGATCAATTAAAGTGTAAAATATCGTTAATTTAAGTATGTAGAAAACGGATTCTCGCCCCGCATCTGCGCAATATATCCACCATCTATATTTTCACGCGAAAGCGCGCATCCCCGAACCCAATAGCCCGTCTTCCCAATAAACAAATGCAATACACAACTCCACATATCCACCCGAAGTTCATAAATTCGATTAATACCAAACGAGCGCGGCGCGCAACAAACCGAAATACTCGCGCACGCGCTCGTAAGGAAAATTAGTCTAAAGGGCAGTGAAGAATGATCGTCCGACCAGTACGCGGAGCAGAAAATCTCGCATTCAGCGCTTCATCGCCGCCGTCGCCGAGGCTCGACAAATGAATCGCGTTACAGCATCAGCAGCAGCAACGGCACCAGAAGCGGCGCACAATAAACCCCAACCCACACACACATGCAATAGCTAACGATTCGTCTACCATAATCGAGGCATTTCGCAGAGGACGCTATAATCGCAAACCCTTCGCGCGAACCAGCCATCAAGTAATTAAGTAAACGTAAATGCGGAAATGCCGTGCGTGACCAATCAATCTCTCGCGCACGTGCGCACAGCGTGTATATATATCTATATATGACAAAAAGGCTCGTACGCATAAACTAATGAAACGGCGGGAATATACAATATATTCGGCGGGAGGGAGAGTGGCATGGTAGGTATAAATCTGCTTTCCATGCCTACACACATCATATATATAGGTTTCGCACGCGCGCACGCGACGATATATCCGCGCGTATTACGAATATTCGGTTTTACGCGCAGTTGAGGGGCACACACATATACGCGCATCGTATAATAACTAATATGCCACTCTATTCTATACACACACACATATATATATAAGCGCATTCTCCTCTCTCTCTCTCTCTCTCACTCTCTCTCTCTCTCTCTGTCGGTTGAAATCATTTGTCCCCCTTTGTTCTCACTCTCCCTCTCTCTCTCTCTCTTGTTCTGTCGGTTGGCCGCTGGTTGCTTGCCAAAGGTTTTCCGCGCTCGAGCAGACAATACCTGCCTGACGTTTTCTCGAAATAACGCGTAATCTCGCCGTGACCGTGTGTGTGCGTGTGTACGTGTGTATGCTCTCGGCTCGCGCGCGCTCTTCCATCGAGATTAGTCACGATGCCAAATGGCCTGTGTACAGGGCGAGTGGTTGCTGCTGCTGCTGCTGCTACTGCTGCTGGCAGAGAGAAGGGGGAGAGGGCTTTTCTATTAAAATTACGAAAATAACGCGATAGAGGTGGAGCTGTGACACTAATTAATGTCCGCTTGCGCCGCTTAGCGCATATTTTACAATGAGATGCAAATGCGCCGGAAAAGACTGCTCGATTCTCTCGTATAAATATTCCCGGCCGCCGACGCCACTC